>KZ310392.1:83978-100533 GCA_000376725.2 Ladona fulva
TATTTAAAATATACCAAATGAGTTGAAAATTTCATGTTAATAAATATAAGAATAGTGATTGCAAAGAAGAAAGATGTGATGAATTGCATCGTATATAAATTAGATGGCTAAGAGTAACCACGAAGAGATAATCAGTTGGGAAAAAAATAATTTTCTTTAGATAAAAAAAATCACATGGACCTAAATTGATGTGGCCTTATTATGATATTATGTACGCAAATATCACCTGAGATCATCTTTTAGCTCAAGGTGTTTTGAAACAGTGATTACATTTTTGTATCGCTTAAGCAAATTAATCATCTCAAAGGAATAACAAGTGTGAAAAAATAGTGACACGACTGGGACTCGAACCCAGGTCTCCCACTTTCCGGGCAGGTATTCTAACCACTGAACTTCGAGTCCCAGTCATGTCGCTATTTTTCACACTTGTTATTCCTTTGGGATTTCCGTAGGTTTTCAACCTACTAAGACCTTCCTTTCCTTTAATCCTTGTGAATTAATCATCTATTTAACACAACTAACTCATTAACAATCTTGAAACTCACAGTCTTTGAAATTAAAAAATACCGTGATGAGATAAAAAAGTATTCATATAGCTATATAGTTGAAGATTATTAATTGCTTTGGAATTAGGTGTTATTAAATGAATTGTTTATAATGTTTGATAATTCAAAACAGAATTACTTAATTTTATCTTCACTACCGTGTGTACACTACCTTGCAGTATAAAGGAAAATCTTAATTGGTTGATTATAATTATACCAAAAATGTAGGCAATTGAGAACTTAGTAAATGCTTTTTCTTATCAGAAATATGTTAAGGTTATCAGTATGTAACAAATCATCGAGAAACTAAGTAGTTTTTGGCAACTTAAAAGAGCATAACCAAAATAAAATTGTATAAACAAACTCATCAATATATGTCAACACTCTCTGAGTGTTTGTAGGTCATAGAATAAGAAACAGAGAAATGAAATTTCCAAAATCTAGCCAAACAAAAATCACAAAAACTGGAACTTCGGGAAATCCACTCAGGAAAGAAGTGCATTGTCTTACAAAAAGCATCTTAATTCAACGAAAAAAGAAAAGAAAGGAATGATTTTCACTAAGGTCAGAAAGATATGTAATTCCAGATACTGAGAAGAAGAGGTCATCAAACCAAACCAGGATAAAAATGTCGCAGTCAGAAATCGGCTGGGGTGTAAAACACCCCGCCCAAGTCACAGCGGGTTAAAATTAGGATGACAAGGGTAATTAATTGGCTTTTCCATTATTATCCAATAATTGTATTGCTGCCATTCACTTCTTAAAAGTCAATAATGTGGGTGGAGGACTACCACAGAAAATAATACCTTGAAGGTTGGCCAGAAAGTAATTTCACACATTGTTTTTGCATCAATGTGCAGGAAACATTAAAGCATGCAGTTTCAATTTTCTCCTGTTAATGGCACAGTTGTCAAGGAAGCTTTCAAAGTGTAGTCTTACCATGATAAAAATTACAGACGACATGCTGTGATTGAATTTCTGTGTGTAGAGAAAGGAACGGTAGGGAATATTCACAAAAGTTTTTGCAAATTTTATGGAGCATCTGCAGTTGATAGGAGTACAGGTGGTTGCTGGGTATGGAGGGTAAGTTAATCAGAGGACGGTTGAAAGAAAAGCTGGCTCCATAAGCAGGGCGAGAACTGGCAGCACAGGGCATACATGCTATAGTGAATTGCTGGAGGAAGGCAATAGAACTTGAAGGAGATTATGTGGAAAAAAGAATATGCAGATAAAACATCATTCTTTCATGAGTAAATTTTGGTAGAATAAATAGTTTTTGAGAAAAAATGTGAGGCATTAATTTGTGACTGACCATAGTACATTTGACTATGATGAGTAAAATCCACTGAAATTAAACTTTAATAATGAGTCTTGTGTAGACGATGTTTCAGCATTCTAATAAAGATAATACGAAGAGCTTAGTTTTTTCATCAGACAGTTGATTCAACTAAAACAATTAACTAATGCTTGATTCTACAAGTAAAGCTATCATTGTAAAAATGTTTTAAAAAATCACCAAAATTCACCGACTACGTGATGAGGAAAATTTTACAATCTATTTCATTCACTGGACCTTGTTCCTGACTTTTGCTATTAATTAGTCACACAGGATTATGAGCATTAGTGAGATGTTATCAAAGCAGCTTAGTATTTCAAGAATCTCTTATAAGAATCAACAAAGAAACCAAATACATAAACACTGGGAACCCAAGGCATCACCTGCCAGAGAACTCACTTCAAAATTTATCGTTTGAAACAAACAACTCATTTATTTTTGCCCATCTGCTCAATCTCTTTTATAAGTCAAAGAATGTTTTGATGCCATCACATTCAACAGCAAAATTTCAATTAGCTTATTATGAGTTATCAAATTATGAAAATAAGGTTATTTATTTGTGACATGGTTATTGTTTCGTAAAATACATGGATTGTAAGGCATAGAGCTGCAACTGGAGGGTGCAGAAACCAATCATTTTTTCCTAGATATGAAGCATTTATCTATCTCTAAGATCTTTGTAGTAAGAAAGTTATTATGCCTTAGTTTCCAATGGATTCACAATAAAATTTAAGAAACAAAAATTCACCAATCTATTACCTCAAATTTCTTAGGTTTCTGATGGAATAATACCTAACTAACAGAAAATCTGTGAACTTGAAAATATTTTTATCAGAAAACAGAAAAAAAAGAATCTGATTCAAGAGCAATAATTTTACGAAACGACAACAATGTAAACACTCGATCCAAGTGCAATAATGACACACTACGACTTTCTATAGAGGACGGCCAATAAAAGCAAACAATAACGAAATTGGATTATTTTTTCTATTTTTGTGTAGAATTTGCCGTTAGCAGTTTGACGAGCTAAATTGGAATCCATCAATATTGTCTTCCTGATATCACCAATATCTAACTAGTACGATCCTTACTTTAAATGTACTTTGGCGATGTAAATACCTACACTCGATAGAAACTAACTTAGAAGCGATAATAAGATGGGTAGCTTTTCCGTTACTTTCCTGCGAATCTGAGGAAATTTGGAAGATGTATTTTTTGAAGATAGAATTTTTAGGTGAAGTAAAGGGTATTGTAATTCCGGTAAACTGCGAACGCGATCTTCGAGAGGCGACGACCAAGCGTTACAAGGAAATAATCGCTAAAAGAGATAATTACTTTTGGTCGTTCTTTCCGAATAGTATCAGAGAATATAATAGGGTACATTAGGCAAGGTAATAATACATCCCCTGACATACGCCACTGGCGGTTTGCAGGGTAAAAATCTACATCTAAATATGAAGTAACTTAACATCTACAGGATATCGACATGTAATAATTTGCAACTTTTTAAATTAGTTCGATATTCCGTCTTTTTCAAACGAAACTGCAAACGCAAACTCACTGTTAAATTGCACGCATTGTGGTTTGACGAAAGAAACATTATTTTAATCGAAAAATCTTTTTACTGCTACCAACATACACAAACCCTAAATTAAGTTGAATATTTACTGACCACAGTAATTGAGAGACGTATAAAGACGCTTAAGCAACAAAAAATGTAAATACGTGATCGATTAAATACTTCCCATTATTTCCAGGAAACAATGCAGACAAGTCTTCGAACCTCACATCAACAACGGAAAGGACCATCTTCGAAACTTGTGTGCTCGCCATAGATAACTACAAATATGATTTTGTTTGTATGCACATGTAAAATTGATTATTACAGCTGTAGGATGTATAAGACTGGAATATCGGCATTTTCTAGTTCTTTTTAAGAACGTAGAAAGGCAGACACGTACGCATGGGAGAGAATGTGAGACAACGAACACGTAGCTCACTCTGCGAGTGTCGAACGAATTATAAAGTTATGGGGAAACATTTTTCTTTCCCTCGAAGAGATACCAAAAGACGGCTGTCATTACATATACCTAGAGTGCCCACAGATGGAAGGTACAAAACCAGGTATTTTACTACTTTGAGGAAGAAATATCCGTGAACACCGGAGATTTACCGCGACCATGTTCAATTTCAACAACTGACGTGGTTACGCGTATTAAAATCTTTGTAATGAGCGCCTTGCTTTCGCTTCTCTAATAAAGCTGACATAAAATGAGTTTTATAAGAATTTATTGCTATAAATCTTTGAATAATGAATTAATATTTTCATGTCAAGACAGGCGGCTTTCTGATATAACTAGATCGTAGTCAGTTATTTGACTGTTTATAGCCTGTATGAAGTTGGAAGTTATGTTTTGCCAGCCTCATCCAACACGTACATAAAAATAAAAAGATCCTTTCGAAAATTATTCAAGCAGAGAATTCCAAAATAACCGGAATATATCATTAGGGCGTCCCAAAAATATTTCGGGACACCGGGAGAGGTGACTAAAATCTGGGACAATTGCCTGACAACCGGTGAAAGAACCAAAGCTCAAGATTGAAGAAAGATCACGACGCAAAGAATGCATAGGGATTACGAATGGAATAAAAGACGAATTGTCCCTTCAAATCTATTGAACCATTGGGCTGTTTTAAACAGTCCCATTGATTTGACAGCTCACTTTCGTTTAATATTCATTACACAAATCAGGCGAGACATTATTCATTTCCCATTCCATCTCAAATCTAAAAAAAAACATTTGAAACGCTGCTGATTCCGATGTTTAAAAACGACATTTATCGTAACAAAATTTATTTTACGGTTAACACTCCGAATCGCATAATATAAAGTGTATACTCATTACTAAAGCTGTCTTTGCTCTTGAAAAAATTCAGGGGGGGTGTGAAATCTATTCATTCGAAGAACTCTACATTATGTTAAGTAAATAAAAGCTACTTCAATGCTGATAATTATTCTGATAATGATATTTTCGATAATATAAGGAAGAACATAAACCAAACACAATGTTAGCACGAATAATCTTACACTACACCGCGAAACTATTGCGTGCTATGAGTTTCGCACGGTATTTACTTCAAATATTACGAGCGCCGTGAACCTGACGATTCTTATCTCCCGCGCCCTTGAATACATCGTCGACCTTCATAGTAACACTCTTCAAAATGAAAAACACGAAAATAGATACAGAGAATTCAGGTGATAAGGTTACGACTCAAGCAACTTCCTTCTCGAGATGTTTCCGAAAAATACCGAACATACTTAACAATCCATAAATAACATCATTAATCTACCTACTACTTTAGTTTTCAACTTACAAGATCTACGAAAAGTAAAAATATTGAAGGATGCCAGAGTTGACGATTCGAGTCAATCTTTTTCAAGAAATGATTAAGAGTGATGAGAAAATTACAATAAATACAAGACGTCTTAAAAACTAAGAACCATAACAAATTTAATTAATTGAAAAGTTTCCCAGAACTGAGTTATAAACCCAATCAACCAGTGATTGCTGTGGTCGAAGCAAATTCCACAAAGAAGTTCAAAATAAAGTAGACACCGATTATCTAGCTTGAATCATGCGAGAAATTTCTGAAACTAAACCCGAATCTGCATGCTTGAAATGTACTTACTATTCCTTAGAAGCACAAAAATATGATAAGGATCACGTTGAGGAGAGAAACTTTCCTATTCATGATCGACGATATCGTTAACGCCTCCACCCGAAACTTACTTTTCACTTAGAAACTTGCACTAGAATATGGACTCTCCCTCTCGCCAGCACTGAATGAATAACCAAGGACACATTTGCAGGAGATCATTTAAACCATCAACAGTACGACACCGACAGTAACTAAACTGCACGCCTCACGAACACTTACGACCAGTCTATGACGTTTTTATCATGGCGAAGCACAGTGGCGAAGTATCGTTCTGAAAGTTTGACATCAATGCGTAAGGGTACGATTAGTAAGCGCTGCTTTACTGATGGCAGCGATGTGAACTTGCATACTCGGGAAGGAAACCATAAAACCATACATGAAATATTTTCCTACATTTAACTGATTACTTTTAATTTCAAGTCAACTATCTATAATTTTGACATTCGCGCAATATACTATCATTACATACGCAAGGGAAAATACTTAACACTATAGATGTCAGGACTGTACGTTGCATTGTTATTATTGACATCGATCATATGACAAGACGAACTTGTTGTCCAAAAGTAATTCTGCCCTCGTGTGATTAATCTACTGGTGAAGTTTTAAAACCAAGCTTAGAAATACGTTTAACATTATAAATCAATTGTTTGTGAAACAAATAAACCTTAATATCCGCAGTTTTGTTTTCAATCAGATCAAGATGGGTCGAATATTTTTAGACCACATTGGTGGAGCACGTCTTTTCTCGTGTGCTTCTTGCGATACTGTTTTGACTAATAGAAGCGAGCTTATAAGTACAAGGTTCACTGGAGCAACTGGGAGAGCCTTTTTGTTTAATAAAGTCGTTAACCTGAAGTATAGGTTGGTCTTTTGAAATGTCTTTGGTTCTTCACTATGCATAATTCAAATCATCTTACGAACCACTTCTTTTCTTTTTAGTGAGGTGCAGGACCGAGTTATGTTGACAGGTCGTCATATGGTGAGAGATGTGTCGTGTAAAAATTGCGATGCCAAACTAGGATGGATTTATGAGTTTGCAACTGAAGAAAACCAGCGCTACAAAGAAGGAAGAGTTATTCTTGAAAGAGCCCTCGTCGCTGAGAGTGATGGGTTTGATGAGCCAGTGGAATAAATGTGTGGTCATTTAAAAATTTCACCAATGAATACAGATGGCTGTGTTATTTGTTTGCCACGTATTGTATTATATATATTAATGTCTCCACCGTCCAGGACTGGTGCAGTGTAAAAACTGTTGTTGAGTTACTCACTTCTTTCTCTTGGGTAAATTTTGACAAATCCATACAAATCCCGAAATAAATCTTAGTGCACAATCAGCAAATTTTCTTACAGAAGTTGATGTTGAAAATTTATTTGAATGTTTTTATGCTGATTTATGTTCAACACTGGCGTCTGATATTTTAAAGTTAAGTATTTTCAACGCTTTTGCACTGTAACTCACAATTTGGGATAATATTTGTCCATAAACCTGAATATGCTCCAGTTTAAACTGCCATTCCAATAATATCAACGAGATTTCACAACTTTTCAGTGAATGTGGTGATTTGCATGTTAAATTCCATGGGAGTGTTTAGGATTAGATAGTATTTTTTTAAGGAACGAAGTAGTTGGAAATTCCTCCCATTTATATGGATGATCCGCAGTTAATGGTAAGCAAGAAAATCTCGTTTGATAGCTTAAAGTTTGGTAATTGTAACGTTCGGTACATCGATGGTTACTAGGTTGTAGGAATGTCGAAGGTACATACATACGTACCCATTGCCTTTGTCTGGTGTAATGGATATACTTTTCGTGTGGAAGATCGAAGGTTAATTATTCCCTATCTCGTTCACATTGTAGTTTTTATTCATTAATCAAATTTGAAATATTCTTTACGTTCTACGTATATTTTACAAAGATATGAGTAATAAATCTTGCTTCCATTTTTATGGTGTTAAGCCCTGTTTACACGGTGCATTAACTTGTACAAGTTAATGCACGAATGCATGAACCATTTAATGTACGTTTGCATGAACGAAATTCATGAATGGGTGAACACGGTGCATTTTTTCGTACAAGTTTTCATGCATTTTTAGGAAGCGCATTATACGATTGTTTTTGTTTTTCCTCAAAAAAGCGCATCATTTAAATAAGGAAAAGGGTTAAAGTGACTTGGTTTCTCCTTGGGGTGCATCATTTAAATGTTTAACAGATATCGACAACTCAGAAGAAGTTCATTTATCACATATTCTGCATATGGTTTTTCCTTAATTAGTTTTCCGTGGGGACATCATGCAGTAGAAAGCGGAAACGTCACTTTCAGATACCCTGCTTGCGTGATTCTGTTTGTTTACGTGCGAATTGGGGTTTATAAATTTATTTCGGCATTGCTTCGTTTGCACTCCGCTCTCCTGTTAAGACCCTTGCTTGCGCCTTTTTTGGAACTCTTTCTCCTGTTTTGACCCTTGCTCCTCGTTGGACTTTTCTCTTGCGTTTTTTACATTTGCACGTACAGTGCCGCTTGGTACAGACCAAGCGGCAAGTAGAGAAATTCATACGGTCCGAGATAACCTGTTTTTATATTATGTGAAATTGAAACAGCTAATTATAAATGCAATTTTAATCTCCTACAGCAATTTACTTTGTATTTGATGAGTTAATAAAACTTCAATACTGCTGATTCTTTTGAAAGAAGAAAATTGCACCCGAGAGATGTATATAGTAAATGAATGGAGAATCCTGATCATCCTGATGAAAATTATATTTACCGTATTTTGTTTTTGTGTGGGCATAACCTTGTTAAATATTTTTGTATGAAAGGTGAATGTGTGAGTGCTCTGTAAGTAATTGTTGAATTAACAGGTTGTCAAAGAAAACGCAGTAAAGAAATTTTTTGGGATTCTTAAAATATAATTTTTTATTAAGAAAATTCGTTTTCCGTTTTCTACCACCAGGTGCTTCTAAAACACGAGTTGAAAATGCACAAATGCATGAACCAAATAAGATTAAGGCAAAGGAGCATAAATAGCTTTGCAAGACATAAACAATTTTTGAGGTGAATTATCAATGGGTAATGGATAGAAAGATAACTGAGGCTAGAGGTGGGGATTTCGATGATTCAATTCATGCGATTTGGCTCATGCCAATGACTCGATCTTTCAAATCGTTCATAATGAACCAAATGACTCGAATGAACCAAAAGTCTGCAACACAGCAATGAACCAAATGACTAGGATGAACCAAAAATTGGCAACACGGCAATGAACCAATTGCGGACATGATTTAAATTCTCAAGACCGGGAAGTGAATGTTGGAGCGTTGTTTCCTGTTAAATATTACGTGGATTTTCTGAAAATACTACTGTATTTCCAATACTAATTCTTAACCTTATTAATGACTGGATCGCACACCTTATTCATAATTAATGTATTATATTGGTCTTTGGCAGATTGCGGTAGTCTTATCACGCATAATCATACGCAAGTAAGGAGAGATAAGAAGGATCCGAGAATGTACGGAAGCTTTGACATTCGAAACAGTGCACATTTGCTGCAGCGTATGCGGGGTTGCAGAGTCGTTTAAGGTTTTGTGCAGATTCTTCTCAGAACATGCCAACGAAACCGATTACGATGCCTACTCATTCGCTTCTCTATCGCGTCTCCGGCTTGAAAAATATAAGCCAGTTATTCCCAAATTTGTCTGTCTTGCACGGAGAGAAACTCTATTACGATTACGCCCTTGTAATGTACGAAATGTATCACCTACAAGAAATAGGGCTCACAACTTTGACAGCTATTCTGCGCGGAGGGGGTCAGAATCGAAAAGAACAGATCTTTGTGCTTTGTTAACACGATCGATTGGTCGGCAATGCTTTCCGCCACGGATTCTAAAGGAGATTGGGATAATTTCATAGCCGGGAACGAAGAAAGCTGTCCGAGAAAGTGTCCCGGTTGCAGTCGACCTCACTGTTGGACGTCGCAGCACTGCCAATGGATCTGCCCCGATTACTGCGGCGTAGGTGTGAACGGATCTACTTTCTGCTGCCACAACGAGTGCATCGGAGGCTGCAAGGGGCCCAGAGCGTCAGACTGCTTCGCCTGCCAGCACGTTACTCATCAGGTGGTCTGTCTCAGTACCTGCCCCAAAGGAACCTACAGGCACCACGGAAACCGGTGTGTGAGCCAAGAAGAGTGCTTTTCCATCTTCTACGACAATCCTTTGCTGGAGAAAGATGGTGATGAGGATGTGCTGCTCGCAATGGCCGACGAGGGCGTCCGAGCCATGTTCTCTGTTGGAGTGAAACGCAGCTGGATGATTCCATTCGAGTGCATGAAGGAGTGTCCATCGGGAACCGAGGAGGATACGGAGAGCAGGCCGTGCAGGGGCGGAGCCTGCCGGAAGCGCTGTCAGGGGGCCAACGTCGACAGCATTTCCTCGGCGCAGTCCTTCCGTGGTTGTACGCACGTCGACAGCTCTTTGGAAATAGTGTTGCGTGAGCTGAAGGAGGATTTTGGGCAAATAGAGGAGATTAGCAGGTATTTGGAGGATCGTCCGATGTGTGTCACTGGTGTCCTTGGACTTCCTTCCCAACTTGCACCATGTTGAGGGAAAAACCTTGGAGTCGGATTGTTGTTCTTGACAACCTAAATCTGAGGAGATTGTGGGAATGGGAGACGAGGAATGGAAGCCTGATGATAGGCAATGGGCAACTTTTCTTTCACTTCAATCCACAGCTCTGTCTATCTGAAATTGAAAAGCTTTGCAGGATGGCAAACCTTGGTGAGCATACACATCATGAAGTAAACTCTGCATCCAACAGCAACAGAGGAGACTGCTATCACTCAGAACGGCATGCTCATGTGATGCTTAAATCACTTACTGTGGTCACTTTGTATTGACAGCATTTTGATTTGAATAATCAGTCTCTGTTAGGTTACACAATTCATTACATAGAGGTTCTAGAAAATGAAACAGCACCAGAGGATAGTGAGACATGTGGGAGAAGTTTGAAGGTTGAGTACGTCATGGCCAATATAAATTATTTAGCTTGCGAGCAAGAACACAACCTGTTGAACCTCTGCCTTTCACCCAATATGCCTATTACATCAAAACATACATATTGGCATCAGAAAGGAGGAAAACAAAATATTTCAGCACTCCACCTTCAAGGCCATCTATGCCTTTGCAGTTTATAGCAGATAAAATATCTGAATCCTCAATTAAATTAACATGGAAACCTCCTTTAAGACCCAACAAAAACATAACACATTATATTGTAATAGGAAAACTGCAGGTGGATGATGAAAGATTCCTACAGCAAAGAGATTATTGCATGCAGCCAATGGAATTTGCCAACATTTTAATCACTCTAATTACTACTCTACTTCTCAAGAAACAGTTTTGATTCAGCTGAATACCTTATGGAAAAAAGACATCTGTTCATGCAGAGAGAAGAATATCAATTGTAAAGATCATAGTAAGAAATGTGTATCCTATGTGGGGAGGAATGTGTCAGAAATGGGGTAAAGGTTGATGTAAATCCAGGGATAAGAATAGAGCAAGTTGAGAGAAAAATTGAAAAAATGGAGGGAAAAGGGGATGAAAAGGTTGTATTACTTCATGTGGGTACTAATGACATGAGATTTAGGAAATAAGCAGACCATATAATGGGTTTAATGTACGATATGTGTAGGGTGGCTAAGAAAAAATTCAGCAAGGCAAAGATTGTTGTAAGTAGAATCATAAGGAGGAGGGATATGCCATATAGATGGATATATAATGTAAATAAATGGTTTGATTGGGTTTGTGAAAAACGGGATTCATTTTGTAGATCCAAACTGATTAATGAGAGGGACTTGGGCCGGGATGGTCTTCATTTAAATAGAAGGGGTAATTATAAATTTGGTAGACTACTAAAAGATGTAGAAGAATCATTTAAGGGAAACTAAGAAGGGATAAGGAAGTTGGCACTTTATGGGAACAGAATTTCAATGGAAGCAATGTGGGAAGGGCTGTGGAAAAAGATTGTGAATGTAAATGTTATTCGAAATGTAAATTACACTAATGTAAAGGTAGATGACATGGTTGTTACTAAAAACTGTAAGCAATTGCGGGATGAATTAAATGTAATTAATCTCAGAGGAAACAATGAAATGTGTAAAAAATCAAAAAGAGATGTGTGTAATGACAAAGCTGTAAAAGTGTAGTGTAAGGGGAAGAGTGTTCTTAAGCTCCTCCAGGTAAATTGTAGAAGTATATAGAATAAGATTAAAGGATTTACAACTTTCATTGAACTATATCAACCGAATATCGTAGTGGGGACAGAATCGTGGCTTAGTAAGGACATTGCTTCTGAGGAAATTTTTCCTAGCAATTTTGAAGTTTACAGGCGTGATAGGGAAGGACTTGGTAGAGGCATCTTTGTGTGAGTCTCAAAAAATTTATATAGCAATCATTTGGAATCTGATAACACATACGAGCTTCTTAGAATTACAGTTATGGACCCAACGAGTAAGAGAAAAATTCAAGTGGTTGGAGCCTGCAGACCCCCTGGGGGGCAACTTGGAATATTAGAAAGGATCAGGGAAATGACCTGCGAAGACAGGGAACTAAGTAAACCTACCATCATAGCGGGTGATCTCAACATTCCTGAGGTTAAGTGGTCAGGTCAAGAGGGAGCCTTAGGCACAGCACAGCTATTAGTGAACAGAATTGTAGGAGGAGGCTTCACCCAATTCGTGCATTGTCCAACTCGTAACGATAATTTAATAGATGTTTTTCTAGCGAGACCTGAGATATTCAGTGAACTTGAGGTGTTTCCGGAGATAAGTGACCATCAGGGGATATATATGGAAATATTTTGGAATCATAAGACCATTGCTGCTCCTTCCAACAGGGTTTTATATCAGTACAAGAAAGCTAACATCGCTCTGTTTCAGGATATTTTGGGAGAGATAAATACAATAGAGATAGATACCAGAGAGGTAGATACAATGAATGGGCAGGTAGAGGGGAAACCGTTGAAGAAGTATAGAATAATTTTAAGATGATTCTTACCTCCGCACTAAACGCTTGTATACCCGTGAAAAGTATAAAAGTAAATAGTGACCCTAAATATTACAATAAGAAAATTAGACGACTAAAGATAAAGGCACGAAAGCTACACCAAACGAGACTACTTAGCAACAGATACCATTCGAAATATAAACAGATACGTAAAATTCTAAATATTGAGAAAATGAAAGCCCAAACTTACTTCTTAGAAGAAGTCCTTTCTGAGATAAATAACAACCATTTTTACAGCTATGTACGAAAGCGAAGCAAAGCTAGGAAGGACATTCGGGTACTGATAGGAAGCAATGGGGAAGAATACTTTAACGATGGCGATAAAGCTCAAGAATTTGCAAAACACTTTGCTAGCAATTACATACTCAAGGAAATGGCGAATATAGGGGATTGAAGACAACCAGAGGAAGAAGAAAAGCAAAACTCACAGTTAAAAGAGTTAATGCACTTAAGAATAAAAAATCAGTAGGACCAGACAACATACAGGTAGAAGCTCTAAAAATTGGTGGACGTGCAATAGTATATTATCTTCATAGTATATTTATGATTGCATTAAACAACAGAGAAATTCCACGACTGGAAATCCGCTACGGTTATACCAATACATAAGGGGGGAAACAAAAAGTTCACAGATAACTACAGACCTATAAGTCTTACGAGCATTGTATGTAAGATTTTTGAAAAAATGGTAGCTGATTACATACGAAACTTTTGGGACAATGAGAACTGGATAACCGATCATCAACATGGATTTAGGAAGGGATATTCTTGCGAATCCCAACTCTTATGTTTTAATCGAGACCTAGTCGAAGCATAAGACACATCAGAGCAAGTAGATGCAGTAGTAATTGATTTATCTAAAGCATTTGACGTAGCAGATCGTAACATCCTTCTAGAAAAAATTTCAAGCATTAAAAATTGATCCAAGAATAGATATAATTAAATGGATACATTCATTCCTTAGTGATAGGACTATAAAGGTTAAAATTGGCAAACGATCATCACAAGCTTTCAAAGTATCTTCAGGTGTACCTCGGGGAAGTGTGCTAGGGCCCTTATTATTTTTAATTTATATAAATGATATGCCAAAAAATATTAACTGAAACAAATTTCAATTCAAGTATAATATAGGAAACTCATATGTTCCAAAAGATAAGAACATTCAATATCTAGGGATTACCTTCAGTAATAACTTAAAATGGGCAAGTCATATTGAAAACATAACCTGTAAAGTGAACAGAATACTTAATTTTGTAATCAGAAACCTTAAGAAGTGCCATAGGGAAGATAAAGAAAAGGCTCATTTAACACTTGTTATGCCAATGCTAGAGTATGGCGATAGTGTTTGGGATCCACATCAAAAAGGTCTTACGGGCAAACTCGAAAATGTACAGAGGCATGCAGCAAGATTTGTTTTGGGCAGATATGGGAAAATGGATAGTGTCAATGAAATGATTAAGGAACTTGGTTAGGAAAAGTTAGAAGCAAGACGTAAAACCAAAAGGTTAGGGAATATGTATAAAACCGTGATAGGGAAGCCTTCATTGAAAGAATTAAACAGTAGACTCTGGAAACCAGATTATTTAGGAAGGAATTATCACAATCATAAAGTTGCTACTCTAAAATGAAAAACAGATGTCATGAGATTTAGGAAATAAGCAGACCATATAATGGGTTTAATGTACGATATGTGTAGGGTGGCTAAGAAAAAATTCAGCAAGGCAAAGATTGTTGTAAGTAGAATCATAAGGAGGAGGGATATGCCATATAGATGGATATATAATGTAAATAAATGGTTTGATTGGGTTTGTGAAAAACGGGATTCATTTTGTAGATCCAAACTGATTAATGAGAGGGACTTGGGCCGGGATGGTCTTCATTTAAATAGAAGGGGTAATTATAAATTTGGTAGACTACTAAAAGATGTAGAAGAATCATTTAAGGGAAACTAAGAAGGGATAAGGAAGTTGGCACTTTATGGGAACAGAATTTCAATGGAAGCAATGTGGGAAGGGCTGTGGAAAAAGATTGTGAATGTAAATGTTATTCGAAATGTAAATTACACTAATGTAAAGGTAGATGACATGGTTGTTACTAAAAACTGTAAGCAATTGCGGGATGAATTAAATGTAATTAATCTCAGAGGAAACAATGAAATGTGTAAAAAATCAAAAAGAGATGTGTGTAATGACAAAGCTGTAAAAGTGTAGTGTAAGGGGAAGAGTGTTCTTAAGCTCCTCCAGGTAAATTGTAGAAGTATATAGAATAAGATTAAAGGATTTACAACTTTCATTGAACTATATCAACCGAATATCATAGTGGGGACAGAATCGTGGCTTAGTAAGGACATTGCTTCTGAGGAAATTTTTCCTAGCAATTTTGAAGTTTACAGGCGTGATAGGGAAGGACTTGGTAGAGGCATCTTTGTGTGAGTCTCAAAAAATTTATATAGCAATCATTTGGAATCTGATAACACATACGAGCTTCTTAGAATTACAGTTATGGACTCAACGAGTAAGAGAAAAATTCAAGTGGTTGGAGCCTGCAGACCCCCTGGGGGGCAACTTGGAATATTAGAAAGGATCAGGGAAATGACCTGCGAAGACAGGGAACTAAGTAAACCTACCATCATAGCGGGTGATCTCAACATTCCTGAGGTTAAGTGGTCAGGTCAAGAGGGAGCCTTAGGCACAGCACAGCTATTAGTGAACAGAATCGTAGGAGAAGGAGGCTTCACCCAATTCGTGCATTGTCCAACTCGTAACGATAATTTAATAGATGTTTTTCTAGTGAGACCTCCTGAGATTTTCAGCGAACTTGAGGTGTTTCCGGGGATAAGTGACCATCAGGGGATTTATATGGAAATACTTTGGAATCATAAGACCATTGCTGCTCCTACCAACAGGGTTGTATATCAGTATAAGAAAGCTAACATCGCTGCGTTTCAGGATATTTTGGGAGAGAGATACAATGAATGGGCAGGCAGAGGGGAAACCGTTGAAGAAGTATGGAATAATTTTAAGACGATTCTTACCTCCGCACTTAACGCTTGTATACCCGTGAAAATTATAAAAGAAAATAGTGACCCTGAATATTACAATAAGAAAATTAGACGACTAAAGATAAAGGCACGAAAGCTACACCAAACGAGACTACTTAGCAACAGATACCATTCGAAATATAAACAGATCCGTAAAATTCTAAATATTGAGAAAATGAAAGCCCAAAATTACTTCTTAGAAAAAGTCCTCTCCGATAAAAATAACAGCCATTTTTACAGCTATGTACGAAAGCGAAGCAAAGCTAGGAAGGACATTCAGGTACTAATAGGCAGCAACGGGGAAGAATACTTTAACGACGACGATAAAGCTCAAGAATTTGTGAAACACTTTTCTAGCAATTACGTACCCAAGGAAACGGTGAGCATAGGGGACCGAAGACAACCAGAGGAAGAAGAAATGCAATACTCGCGGTTCAACATAGGTTTTAACGATATACTTAAAAGAGTTAATGCACTTAAGAATAAAAAATCAGTAGGACCAGACAACATACAGGTAGAAGCTCTAAAAATTGGTGGACGTGCAATAGTATATTATCTTCATAGAATATTTACGATTGCGTTGAACAACGGTGAAATTCCGCATGACTGGAAATCCGCTACAGTTATACCAATACATAAGGGGGGAAACAAAAAATTGGCAGATAACTATAGACCTATAAGTCTTACGAGCGTTGTATGTAAGATTTTCGAAAAAATGGTAGCTGATTACATACGAAACTTTTGGGACAATGAGAACTGGATAACCGATCGTCAACATGGATTTAGGAAGGGATATTCTTGCGAATCCCAACTCTTATGTTTTAATCGAGACCTAGTCGAAGCATA
>APVN02036232.1:0-12644 GCA_000376725.2 Ladona fulva
CTGAAGAACTAAACCATTGTGGAAGTAGCACACTTTTCAGCTTCAAAAAGAATAATCTTTACTCAAAAATAAAAATGATAATAGAATTTAATGAATATTTGAAATGTCAACAATTTTGGGAACCAGATTTATATAAGTTTCAATTAATTTAATTAATGAATTTAATTAATTTTTTTCTGAAAATACTGTAAGAGGATTCTATCTTCCAATCCAATAAATTGTTCAATGATAATTTTAAAAGGTTTCCATTATTCCATGAGTAAATAAAAGTCACCTCGACACTTTGTCACAGTGTGAAGTTAAATATTTGTTTATTCTAACTTTTCGATCGTTTATGAGAAGAAAATCAGACTGCTGGTTGCGGAGGGATTTCCGCCTTTGCGCCTTAGCGGTAGAGAATAAACGTTTTCTTCCAAATGGAAAAGAAGAATGGGGAAAAACACGACGAGGTGTATACTCAACAGAAACTTTCCGCATCCTGCAAAGTTTTTGCAATTCGCCAAGTGTTTGACACGCTACGATGGAGAACTTTATTCTTACGTTCGTTTGGCAGTCGTGGAAATAAGACCGTGTTTACGGTTAAATAGCCCAAGGAAGGAAGATTGCAAGAGGGCATCAAACTCTAGTATTTTTAGTCTTTTGAGAACGAATTTGGAAGACAATGCAAAATTTCAATTCCCCGATTTAAGGGCAATGGATTTCGCCACACTAAACCTTTATGTCCTAATTTTAAAAAAGTAAGAGCTTTCCAATCGCAGAAATCGTATCCATAGCAACGTTTACGCGATAAACAACCCGAGCAACCGACTGCACTACCCGCATTACCGCCTTGCACCACTGAGGCGATGGAACTAGAGGTAGAACGCATGAAGAATGCCTCTCATTTTCACAAAATATTCCTTGCACCAAGTATGTAGCAAAAACGTTTTGTTAAATCGGATGAAAGTTAAACACATTATTTGAAAGAGTTTGGTTGCTATGCTCATAATTCGTGATATCCAGATCTTTCCGGTATTGGTATAATTGTAGAAAATGATTTTCCGCGCGCATAAATTTAAAAAATGAAATTAATTTGATCCAAATCGAGACATCANACAGATTCTTATTATTGTCGTGTAATATCGCTTTCGTTTCGAAATTGCGAGAATTTAGATAAAATATACGAATATTTTGTGAAATTTTGAGGTTGTAAACAACCCTTCCCCATGACGACCAATGCGATTGTTGATTCCGAGTTCATGCATTTTACCATAAGAATAAATTGTGTATTTATGCCCGTTTAGAAGCAATGGCAAGAATTGACGATATGAATGGCATTTTTCAGATATTTAGACATTTGCAGTTGCGAAAATTGACGAATCGCAGGGACACAAATACAACAATTTCAGATTGTTTTATTAATCATTTCACTAGGATTATAAGGACAAAATAACAAATACTCTTTTTCCAAAATTGATGGAACTTCTGAATNCGTTTGTCCGATTTGCGTCGAACTTTGCATACGTGTTCTCTGAGACCCGGAAGGAAGTACTGTCACCTTTTTATTTGATAACTTTGCTGGGTTTGATCCAAAATTGTCCAGATAGATTCCCATAAGAAATACATGTGAAGTTCACTTTTATCGGTTGCAGACGTTATTTCTTTCGCAAAATTAAAATAGAAGGAATAGTCGTATAAAATCAAGACAAGCACCAAAAGAAGGGAAATTGAATAAAAATTCTTGTTATAGTCGTGGAATATCGCTTTAGTTTCGAAGTTGCGAGAATTTAGATAAAATATACGAATATTTAGTGAACTTTTGTGGTTGTAAACAACCCGTCTCCTTGACGACCAGTGTGATTGTTGATTCCGAGTTCATGCATTTTCCCATAAGGAAAGTAGGCATGTAAGTGCTCGTTTACTGTTTTGATACTCATAGTAAGTGGTCAATTATGACTACTTTTGGGATTGGCAAATGTGTAAATGAATAGATCAGCCAGTTGCTTTTCTTTATAGAATAGGAAAAAGTGTAACTTATATTGCACAGATGTAGCAAAATACATCTCTTAAGGGGTGCTATTTCGCAAAAGTACATGGTTTTATATGACTATGTAAGTACCCTGCAAGCCGCCTTTCGGCGTGTGGCAGGGGTGCATGCACCATGACTCTTATTTCTCTAATCGATTACTTTCGCGTATCGTTCGCGGACCTGTTCCATTGGACTAAACTAAGATGCGAGGTGTTATTTTCTCTTATGTACAAATAGGTATACTATATTTAATCCTACTTCTATTTATACTGTCGACAATCAACGGGAACTTCCGCTAGTTTATGAATATTCGTCGGTAAAATTTCTGTAACGCACCGATAGGTTAGTAATAACGTTTCCTGTTCTTCGCGACTCTATTTCCGGCCGAATCCGGATGCAAAACTACGACGACTAAAATCCTTTAACTTTCTACCTTGAGAAGCCGTATAAATCACCCTTAATTATTACTTCCTAGCGTAAAAGATTTCTGTAATTTCAATTATTTCTCTGGTCGCGATCCAAAAGCGAGTATCAAATAAGATTTATACGCCGTCTCGGTTACGGCTATTTTTAGAAAACATTTTTCAGCCCCTTTCCAAGGAGTGCATTTTAAGTGCTAGACATTAGCCTTGCTCTGTACTCGCTTCTGTTTAGAATGGAACGCAATTTACGGCATGGAGTGTTTCTGCAAACGTTGTCTTAAGTTTTTAAAATAGCAAGATTCGATCTATTCATTTCCGAGATGTGCTTCGGGGGAACAGGAAAAGACATGTGACTACGTTCATCAAACCCCTATCCCCCCTGTCGACTCCTGACAAATTCATTTCCTATCCATTCCTATTTCCAACAACCTTTCTCTAGGTCACCGTCGGACAATATATATATATATATATAAAGTAGAATGTGCGAATGCGTGTATGTGCGCCTAAAACCCGAGAACCAAATGTCGCACAACTTTCAAACCTAGAAGATAATTAAATGTCTTCCCCGGATGGACCTTAGGCTACTTTTTATTCGGCTAACAATCCCTAGTTCGACTCCAGGCGTTTAAAACTGTTTCCATAAGAAATGCATGTAAAACTCACTTTTGACGCTTGTAGGGTTTGTTTCTTTCGCAAAATTAAATTAGAAGGAATAGCCGTACGAAATCGAGACAAACACCAAAAGAAGGGAAATTGAATGAAGATTCTTATTTGTGCCGTGGAACATTGATTTCGATTAGAAATTGCTAGAATTTTGATAAAATACGCGAACATTTTGTGATATTTTATGTTTGTAAACAACCGGTCCCCCTGACGACGAATTCCATTGTTGAATCCGAGCTCATGCATTTTAGCTCACTTTTTTCGCCTGCAGGGTTTGTTTCATTTGCAAAATTAAATAAGAAAGAATAGTCGCACGAAATCGAGACAAGTACCAAATGAAGGGAAATTGAATGAAGATTCTTAATTTGGTCGTCCAATATTGTTTTCTGTTCAAAACTGCGAGAATTACTATCAAATAAACGAAACTCTTCTAAATTTTGAAGTTGTAAACAAACTGACGACTGATTCCATAGTTGAATCCGAGCTAATGCATTCTCATATATTCCCCGTTTAGAATCAATGGACACTTCTGTAGTAAATAATAAACGTCAATAAATAATATTTTCGTATTTACCGAAATGAGGAAGTAACTGTTATATAAGAATGAAAATATATTTGAAATGTCAACAATTTTGGGAACCAGANATTTAAATAAGAATCTGCACTAGAAAAACTTGACCTCATGTCACATACTTAAAAGTCTCACAATCAGCAAACGCTGTTGCCATGGTAACAAAAAATAACGAAACCCATTTTCGCAAAGTCAATCGAAAAGCCTTTCTTTCATTTAGCTAAGAAATTAGCTAGCTAGCTATGCTAGCATTTTGCTAGAATAATTGTATCGTATCTACGCAATATCAACGAGATTGAGTCCGCTAAAAAGCATGTTTTCCATTCGTAGGATTCACTGTTTCCTCTGGATTCCAAGAGTGAACTCCCTGGTTTCCCTTTCTGACCGAGAAGCATCATTTGAACATTACTCAAGAAATAAAAACTACAGAGCATAGAATTACTGCCATAATAACCACAGATTAGCTGGAGACTTTGACTTACCATACCACAACATTTTAGAAGTTTCGTTCATTTGATCAAAATTCTCGCAATTTCGAACAGAAAACAATATTGTGTGACCAAAATAAGAATCTTCATTCAATTTCCAATATTTTGGTACTTGTCTCGATATCATGCGACTATTCTTTCTTATTTAATTTTGCAAAAGAAACAAACCCTGCAGGCGATAAAAGTGAACTGAAATGCATAAGCTCGGATTCAACAATGGAGTTAGTCGTCAGGGGGACCGGTTGTTTACAAACACAAAATATCACAACATTTTCGCGTATTTTATCAAAATTCTCGCAATTTAGAATCGAAATCAATGTTCCATTGCCTAAATAAGAATCTTCATTCGATTTCCCTTCTTTTGGTGCTTGTCTCGATTTCGTACGGCTATTCTTTCTGATTTAATTTTGCGAATGAAATAAACCATCCAAGCGATGAAAGTAAGCTTTACGTGCATATCTTATGGAAACAGTTTTAAACGACTGGAGTCGAACCGGGGACAGTTAGGTGAATAAAAAGTAGCCTATTATCTGCCCGGTGAAGACATTTAACAATCTTGAAAGTTTGAAAGTTGTGCGACATCTGGTTCTCGAGTTTTAGGCGAACATACACTCACATACAATCATTCTATTTTTTATATATAANACGCATTAAGCGATAAATACGAGTATAAATATTTACCCCAGTACTTTTTTCTCATACTTTCCCAATAGAGGCTTAAGGCGACGATATATATACATTAAAAGTGCGTAAAAGGGCGTCCTTCCGGAGAGCCAAACTATTCTTCGCATCGAGGAAGGGCAAAAATATACAACGCAGTTTTAACCGAGTGGACGTTTTTCCAATGCTTCCGACATTCTTTGCCGATATTTTGGTAGCCGCGTCCTCCGTGGAAGAGACATATTTTTCACCGTCCTCCAAATCGTGCGCAAGTCACGACGCGACGGGTCTAAATCTTTCCGTCGAATTCCGGGTTTGCACTGCCTACGGATAGAGTATTCATTCTTATACTCACAAAATATATCTATCTATCTATATATATCACGCAGAAATTCTGTGGGTTTTGTTTGTTTGTTTGTCTGAGATTGGAGTCCACACCGTTTGTCCGATTTGCGTCGAACTTTGCATACGTGTTCTCTGAGACCCGGAAGGAAGTACTGTCACCTTTTTATTTGATAACTTTGCTGGGTTTGATCCAAAATTGTCCAGATAGATTCCCATAAGAAATACATGTGAAGTTCACTTTTATCGGTTGCAGACGTTATTTCTTTCGCAAAATTAAAATAGAAGGAATAGTCGTATAAAATCAAGACAAGCACCAAAAGAAGGGAAATTGAATAAAAATTCTTGTTATAGTCGTGGAATATCGCTTTAGTTTCGAAGTTGCGAGAATTTAGATAAAATATACGAATATTTAGTGAACTTTTGTGGTTGTAAACAACCCGTCTCCTTGACGACCAGTGTGATTGTTGATTCCGAGTTCATGCATTTTCCCATAAGGAAAGTAGGCATGTAAGTGCTCGTTTACTGTTTTGCTTCTCATAGTAAGTGGTCAATTATGACTACTTATGGGGTTGGCAAATGAGTAAATGAATAGATCAGCCAGTTGCTTTTCTTTATAGAATAGGAAAAAGTGTAACTTATATTGCACAGATGTGGCAAAATACATCTCTTAAGGGGTGCTATTTCGCAAAAGTACATGGTTGTAAGTACCCTGCAAGTCGCCTTTCGGCGTGTGGTAGGGGGTGCATCCATGGCAAGAAGTGACGAAATGAAGAGGAGGAAAATTTTCAGAGATTTTAACTATTACAGTCACGAACAATTTGTAGTGATGAATTGCAGGGGCAACAAATATACGTAACACCGTAATGAATTAATGTAGATGGGTGAGTACCTTTCTATCTATCAATTCGGAATCTTGACATATTTTCGATTAAATTGAAGGAAATTCCATAAAGTTTCACCCTCTTATTGTTGGTTGTAGATTTCGGTTTCGAACTTTGATTAGATTTTAAATTTTCGTTTTCCATAACCTGTTCCATTGGACTAAACTAAGATGCGAGGTGTTATTTTCTCTTATGTACAAATAGGCATACTATATTTAATCCGACTTCTATTTATACTGTCGAAAATCAACGGGAACTTCCGCTAGTTTATGAATATTCGTCGGTAAAATTTCTGTAACGCACCGATAGGTTAGTAATAACGTTTCCTGTTCTTCGCGACTCTATTTCCGGCCGAATCCGGATGCAAAACTACGACGACTAAAATCCTTTAACTTTCTACCTTGAGAAGCCGTATAAATCACCCTTAATTATTACTTCCTAGCGTAAAAGATTTCTGTAATTTCAATTATTTCTCTGGTCGCGATCCAAAAGCGAGTATCAAATAAGATTTATACGCCGTCTCGGTTACGGCTATTTTTAGAAAACATTTTTCAGCCCCTTTCCAAGGAGTGCATTTTAAGTGCTAGACATTAGCCTTGCTCTGTACTCGCTTCTGTTTAGAATGGAACGCAATTTACGGCATGGAGTGTTTCTGCAAACGTTGTCTTAAGTTTTTAAAATAGCAAGATTCGATCTATTCATTTCCGAGATGTGCTTCGGGGGAACAGGAAAAGACATGTGACTACGTTCATCAAACCCCTATCCCCCCTGTCGACTCCTGACAAATTCATTTCCTATCCATTCCTATTTCCAACAACCTTTCTCTAGGTCACCGTCGGACATGAGAACCATTTTTACTTTGTAAAATTAAATCAGGAATAACGGTCGTACGGAGTCGGGAGGAATATCATAAGAAAGATAATTCAATAAATATTCTCACCCTTATCGTCGAATATTGTTTTTGCGATGAAATCGCCAAAACTTTGATAAAACACATCGATTTTTCGAGAAATTAACGAAGTAAACGCATTAAATGTTTGTTGTTATCAATAAAATTTTGGTTGCTACAATAAACAGTTGCTACAACGAACAGTTGCTACTACAAACAGTTGCTACAACAAGTTGCTCGTAAGTAATTTTAAAATGTATTCAAGTCTGAAAAAGCTNGCTTCTAACCACACGAATAATACACGCATTAAGCGATAAATACGAGTATAAATATTTACCCCAGTACTTTTTTCTCATACTTTCCCAATAGAGGCTTAAGGCGACGATATATATACATTAAAAGTGCGTAAAAGGGCGTCCTTCCGGAGAGCCAAACTATTCTTCGCATCGAGGAAGGGCAAAAATATACAACGCAGTTTTAACCGAGTGGACGTTTTTCCAATGCTTCCGACATTCTTTGCCGATATTTTGGTAGCCGCGTCCTCCGTGGAAGAGACATATTTTTCACCGTCCTCCAAATCGTGCGCAAGTCACGACGCGACGGGTCTAAATCTTTCCGTCGAATTCCGGGTTTGCACTGCCTACGGATAGAGTATTCATTCTTATACTCACAAAATATATCTATCTATCTATATATATCACGCAGAAATTCTGTGGGTTTTGTTTGTTTGTTTGTCTGAGATTGGAGTCCACACCGTTTGTCCGATTTGCGTCGAACTTTGCATACGTGTTCTCTGAGACCCGGAAGGAAGTACTGTCACCTTTTTATTTGATAACTTTGCTGGGTTTGATCCAAAATTGTCCAGATAGATTCCCATAAGAAATACATGTGAAGTTCACTTTTATCGGTTGCAGACGTTATTTCTTTCGCAAAATTAAAATAGAAGGAATAGTCGTATAAAATCAAGACAAGCACCAAAAGAAGGGAAATTGAATAAAAATTCTTGTTATAGTCGTGGAATATCGCTTTAGTTTCGAAGTTGCGAGAATTTAGATAAAATATACGAATATTTAGTGAACTTTTGTGGTTGTAAACAACCCGTCTCCTTGACGACCAGTGTGATTGTTGATTCCGAGTTCATGCATTTTCCCATAAGGAAAGTAGGCATGTAAGTGCTCGTTTACTGTTTTGATACTCATAGTAAGTGGTCAATTATGACTACTTTTGGGATTGGCAAATGTGTAAATGAATAGATCAGCCAGTTGCTTTTCTTTATAGAATAGGAAAAAGTGTAACTTATATTGCACAGATGTAGCAAAATACATCTCTTAAGGGGTGCTATTTCGCAAAAGTACATGGTTTTATATGACTATGTAAGTACCCTGCAAGCCGCCTTTCGGCGTGTGGCAGGGGTGCATGCACCATGACTCTTATTTCTCTAATCGATTACTTTCGCGTATCGTTCGCGGACCTGTTCCATTGGACTAAACTAAGATGCGAGGTGTTATTTTCTCTTATGTACAAATAGGTATACTATATTTAATCCTACTTCTATTTATACTGTCGACAATCAACGGGAACTTCCGCTAGTTTATGAATATTCGTCGGTAAAATTTCTGTAACGCACCGATAGGTTAGTAATAACGTTTCCTGTTCTTCGCGACTCTATTTCCGGCCGAATCCGGATGCAAAACTACGACGACTAAAATCCTTTAACTTTCTACCTTGAGAAGCCGTATAAATCACCCTTAATTATTACTTCCTAGCGTAAAAGATTTCTGTAATTTCAATTATTTCTCTGGTCGCGATCCAAAAGCGAGTATCAAATAAGATTTATACGCCGTCTCGGTTACGGCTATTTTTAGAAAACATTTTTCAGCCCCTTTCCAAGGAGTGCATTTTAAGTGCTAGACATTAGCCTTGCTCTGTACTCGCTTCTGTTTAGAATGGAACGCAATTTACGGCATGGAGTGTTTCTGCAAACGTTGTCTTAAGTTTTTAAAATAGCAAGATTCGATCTATTCATTTCCGAGATGTGCTTCGGGGGAACAGGAAAAGACATGTGACTACGTTCATCAAACCCCTATCCCCCCTGTCGACTCCTGACAAATTCATTTCCTATCCATTCCTATTTCCAACAACCTTTCTCTAGGTCACCGTCGGACATGAGAACCATTTTTACTTTGTAAAATTAAATCAGGAATAACGGTCGTACGGAGTCGGGAGGAATATCATAAGAAAGATAATTCAATAAATATTCTCACCCTTATCGTCGAATATTGTTTTTGCGATGAAATCGCCAAAACTTTGATAAAACACATCGATTTTTCGAGAAATTAACGAAGTAAACGCATTAAATGTTTGTTGTTATCAATAAAATTTTGGTTGCTACAATAAACAGTTGCTACAACGAACAGTTGCTACTACAAACAGTTGCTACAACAAGTTGCTCGTAAGTAATTTTAAAATGTATTCAAGTCCGAAAAAGCTAAAACTTGACATTGGTCTCGATTCTATAACCTTCTTCGATTCTTAAAATATCCTCCATTCATATCAAGAGTAGAAAAAGGTTCAAAGCAATCTTTAACTGCTGTAATTTGGAGACACGGCTGTTTACTAATAAATAAAAAAAAGACTCCTAAAGCCGTTTCGCGAATTGTTAGCAAATTTTTCAAAATCTTATTTAGAAGCGACCTTTATAAAATTTAACTCAGTTTTCTTTAGGAATAAAACGCGAAATATAGGTTGCAGTATAAAGGAATTTTTACGAGACGGAAAATTTTAANTCTGTTCAAAACTGCGAGAATTACTATCAAATAAACGAAACTCTTCTAAATTTTGAAGTTGTAAACAAACTGACGACTGATTCCATAGTTGAATCCGAGCTAATGCATTCTCATATATTCCCCGTTTAGAATCAATGGACACTTCTGTAGTAAATAATAAACGTCAATAAATAATATTTTCGTATTTACCGAAATGAGGAAGTAACTGTTATATAAGAATGAAAATATATTTGAAATGTCAACAATTTTGGGAACCAGATTTATATAAGTTTCAATTAATTTAATTAATGAATTTAATTAATTTTTTTCAGGATACTCCCATGGAATGAAACTGAGCTATAGAAAGAAAAGCCTCACTTAAGTCAATCATAATAAGTTTCACCTGCTTATTTTAGTATTCCTGGCATATTTTATAGTTACGTAAATATTTAGTTTGATTATTAACATAACTTTATTCATTCTTCTTTTCTATTTCCGTAACACTGTTGAGTTTTTCGCTTCTAACCACACGAATAATACACGCATTAAGCGATAAATACGAGTATAAATATTTACCCCAGTACTTTTTTCTCATACTTTCCCAATAGAGGCTTAAGGCGACGATATATATACATTAAAAGTGCGTAAAAGGGCGTCCTTCCGGAGAGCCAAACTATTCTTCGCATCGAGGAAGGGCAAAAATATACAACGCAGTTTTAACCGAGTGGACGTTTTTCCAATGCTTCCGACATTCTTTGCCGATATTTTGGTAGCCGCGTCCTCCGTGGAAGAGACATATTTTTCACCGTCCTCCAAATCGTGCGCAAGTCACGACGCGACGGGTCTAAATCTTTCCGTCGAATTCCGGGTTTGCACTGCCTACGGATAGAGTATTCATTCTTATACTCACAAAATATATCTATCTATCTATATATATCACGCAGAAATTCTGTGGGTTTTGTTTGTTTGTTTGTCTGAGATTGGAGTCCACACCGTTTGTCCGATTTGCGTCGAACTTTGCATACGTGTTCTCTGAGACCCGGAAGGAAGTACTGTCACCTTTTTATTTGATAACTTTGCTGGGTTTGATCCAAAATTGTCCAGATAGATTCCCATAAGAAATACATGTGAAGTTCACTTTTATCGGTTGCAGACGTTATTTCTTTCGCAAAATTAAAATAGAAGGAATAGTCGTATAAAATCAAGACAAGCACCAAAAGAAGGGAAATTGAATAAAAATTCTTGTTATAGTCGTGGAATATCGCTTTAGTTTCGAAGTTGCGAGAATTTAGATAAAATATACGAATATTTAGTGAACTTTTGTGGTTGTAAACAACCCGTCTCCTTGACGACCAGTGTGATTGTTGATTCCGAGTTCATGCATTTTCCCATAAGGAAAGTAGGCATGTAAGTGCTCGTTTACTGTTTTGATACTCATAGTAAGTGGTCAATTATGACTACTTTTGGGATTGGCAAATGTGTAAATGAATAGATCAGCCAGTTGCTTTTCTTTATAGAATAGGAAAAAGTGTAACTTATATTGCACAGATGTAGCAAAATACATCTCTTAAGGGGTGCTATTTCGCAAAAGTACATGGTTTTATATGACTATGTAAGTACCCTGCAAGCCGCCTTTCGGCGTGTGGCAGGGGTGCATGCACCATGACTCTTATTTCTCTAATCGATTACTTTCGCGTATCGTTCGCGGACCTGTTCCATTGGACTAAACTAAGATGCGAGGTGTTATTTTCTCTTATGTACAAATAGGTATACTATATTTAATCCTACTTCTATTTATACTGTCGACAATCAACGGGAACTTCCGCTAGTTTATGAATATTCGTCGGTAAAATTTCTGTAACGCACCGATAGGTTAGTAATAACGTTTCCTGTTCTTCGCGACTCTATTTCCGGCCGAATCCGGATGCAAAACTACGACGACTAAAATCCTTTAACTTTCTACCTTGAGAAGCCGTATAAATCACCCTTAATTATTACTTCCTAGCGTAAAAGATTTCTGTAATTTCAATTATTTCTCTGGTCGCGATCCAAAAGCGAGTATCAAATAAGATTTATACGCCGTCTCGGTTACGGCTATTTTTAGAAAACATTTTTCAGCCCCTTTCCAAGGAGTGCATTTTAAGTGCTAGACATTAGCCTTGCTCTGTACTCGCTTCTGTTTAGAATGGAACGCAATTTACGGCATGGAGTGTTTCTGCAAACGTTGTCTTAAGTTTTTAAAATAGCAAGATTCGATCTATTCATTTCCGAGATGTGCTTCGGGGGAACAGGAAAAGACATGTGACTACGTTCATCAAACCCCTATCCCCCCTGTCGACTCCTGACAAATTCATTTCCTATCCATTCCTATTTCCAACAACCTTTCTCTAGGTCACCGTCGGACATGAGAACCATTTTTACTTTGTAAAATTAAATCAGGAATAACGGTCGTACGGAGTCGGGAGGAATATCATAAGAAAGATAATTCAATAAATATTCTCACCCTTATCGTCGAATATTGTTTTTGCGATGAAATCGCCAAAACTTTGATAAAACACATCGATGTTTCGAGAAATTTACGAAGTAAACGCATTAAATGTGTTTGTTGTTATCAATAAAATTTTGGTTGCTACAATAAACAGTTGCTACAACGAACAGTTGCTACTACAAACAGTTGCTACAACAAGTTGCTCGTAAGTAATTTTAAAATGTATTCAAGTCTGAAAAAGCTAAAACTTGACATTGGTCTCGATTCTATAACCTTCTACGATTCTTAAAATATCCTCCATTCATATCAAGAGTAGAAAAAGGTTCAAAGCAAACTTTAACTGCTGTAATTTGGAGACACGGCTGTTTACTAATAAATAAAAAAAAGACTCCTAAAGCCGTTTCGCGAATTGTTAGCAAATTTTTCAAAATCTTATTTAGAAGCGACCTTTATAAAATTTAACT
>APVN02036235.1:0-12369 GCA_000376725.2 Ladona fulva
GAATACTAATCGACGCCGCTGTTAGTCAGGTGATAACTTTGAAAAAAGTTATTGTATTCATGAATAATGAGTGTATTTAGATTAATACGTTTAATGCTAGTTGAAAATACGTTATGCATAAGACTCCTCATAAAAAATAGTATTGAATTTTACTCAATATTTTGCAAACTTTAAAAAATGGAAAGAATTCGCAAAATAGCTATCGGCCATTTCCTCTTTTTTAGGACTCACTTTTCTAGCTCAAAAATTTTTCAAAACAGCTAATCTGTAATATTCAAAACCATGGCAAATTTTAAATGTATGAATTTTTAGGTATCGTGTTTAGCAAATGATTTCATTACTAAAATATTCACGCGAAAAAAAATAAGATAAGGTTGGACGCAGCCAGACCGATATTTTAGAAAACTAACCGGTTCATAATGTATACTTTCTATAGAAATTCGATATACGTTTTCCTTATAGACCTTAGAAAAACAGTCTCGCAACTTATCCAGGATTATATGCTACCTACCAGAAAATGGTCCAGAAATAAACAGCTTTGTAACACCCGGCATACTCATCTGACCTTGCCCCCAGTGACTTTCATTTGCCCAAAGATTAAAGGGGTCTCTAAAACAGCATTTGAATGACATTGAGGTCATCAAAGCTAATATGGTTCTATAGGTTTAGAGATCATCAGAGCAAGCGTTCCAACATTGCTTCGTAGGAAGGAGCAGGCGCTGGCATCGGTGTTTTACTTCCCTTGGGTCTTATTTCGAAGATGCTCCAGCGATATTCAGCAATAAGATATGTAGCGTGTTCACTATGATAATTTCGCGAACTTAATTCGTGTACGTAGCACTCTACTGTTACTTCACACATACTGGGTGGGCAGGCACGAGGTAAATGAGAGCTGTGTTTCCGCTATGCAAAATAAATATGCATTATTTAAAAATATAAAATAACGTACTTTTTGGTCAATTTTTATATTTGGCGTGAAGTTTATGAAAGCCATTAGAAGCAATTCTGTTAGATGATAGCTGGCCAACCGTGAACGATATTTTGACTTTACGAACTCCTTTTTCGGTAGTTAATTAATTAACAAAATAATAGTTACTCAGTTAATTCCATTAAATGAAACCAAGGGAAAGATTCAGTGAAATAAAAAAAAAGGTTTTTTTTATTTCTATGGGATTCGCACTTAACTCAGCGAAGAGGCGCATTTGCCCACCGGTGATTTATATCATGAAAAAAGTTCGTCTTAGGTTATCTTAAGAATAGATCAAGAAATGATCACGTTCTTCTCTAAGTCTTTCTTCGCCGTTTATTGTACATTAATATAGATATTCTCTTTACCCCGATCGGTCGGTTTCCTGCGATAGTAAAAGACTGAGTGGCGTGAAAAGTTTTCCCTTTCACTTTCAAAAGTTTCGGTTCAGTTCCGGATGAGTAATCATCATTCTTCGCAGCTCTAGCCCCGCCCCTGTCATCCACACGCCTACATTTAATTTTCATCCCCAAATACTGCTTCCAAGTCAGGAGGCTGTATCAGCAGGGAATCAACTCCTGGAAGGGGGAATGCCTAATTAACCGTCATCAGTTAGGGTCAAAAACCAGTCCCTTAGAGATTGCAATCCGAGAGAGAGAAGTGTAAAGGGTCCATTGGAACAGAATGTGCCAGATAATATCAGCGGTCTTCCAATGGGGAAACGTGATTATGAGTCCTCGCTGTTTCATGGACCAGAGATGCTGAGATGAGCGGAATGATGAAGACGTGTAAACGCTGAGGAAGGAGAGAAGGGAAGATTTTCAACTGATAATGGAAAGACGTGGCTTTCGTGAGGGAGATTCGGATGGAGACGGTTCCTTTCCCTCAGAAGTGTACCACTCGCCTTTTTATTTCTATTTCTTCTTCTGTGGAAATTTCTTCTTTTATTTTTTCATCATATACATATATATGTAAAATCCTCAGCGGACACCTTTAGCAAAGTGTTATAATTCGAAATTTCAGGTCCTCGTTTCTGCGATTATTTACAATCACTTTCTACCTGAAATAAGTTTTTTTTCCTCGTTATTAATTTGTTTTCGTTAAAAAATAATCATCAATATTACTAATAGTAATTTTAAAAGTGGTTCAACTGCTAAGGTCACCTTGTGCGTGAGTCCCCACCGGGAATCGAATTGCTTTCCTCGAAGTCGAATCCGTTACGCAAATGGTTATGGAGGCCCCATCAATGTGCCGTTTTCATCTATTTAGATCACTTTATGAAATATTTATGCAGCATTAATTTCAATATATTTCCTACTAGTTGGGTTACTTTATCCATTCATTCATTTATTTGTACGTATCACTATATACAAAATATTAATTTTTTTGTAAAAGAGTGACTGACTGATTCAGTTAACTGAGTCAAATTTAATTTCCAGTTCTTTGCAAAGTATTAAGCCGAGGGTGAGTTATTTTAAATTTTACAGTTTATTTCCAGTAAATTTTGAAACACCAATATATATTAGAAGTGAGAATTTAGCCGGAATTAGTTCAAACAGAAAATGTTCAAATTTAGCTGCTGTTATATTCCAAAAGAAAAATAAATAGCTAAATATAGCTCTTTTGCATCAACCAGTGATATAGAAATGCAAATATTTAATCGATCATGTATTAAAACTTTTCATGCAATATTTCAAATAGAATAAACGGTATTTATCGTTATCATAGCCATCATGGAGTAAATTCTCAATAATGCAAACATTACTTTTTGGAAACCATAAACAAAAGTAATGAGTTCAGTGAAAACGTCATAGGGTATGCGTTAGGTTTTTTNTCTTTTATTTAGAAATAAGCACAAATGTTGATGGGAGGAAGACTTTTTGTTCAATTTGGAATCCCTTTTGTTCGCTGTGTTTATCTCTTCCTGAAATCGAGTAAACTAATTTTTGCTATTCTGAAAATTGCTTTAGCGAAAGTCTGTCTGTAAATGTTTACTAAAACGACTTTCTACGCGCATTCGTGAAGCCCCATATGTCTCTACTGTGAATAATTCAGCGGATATGAGATCTGAGGTGGAAGATCAAAGCAAACTGCTGCTAGGGATGAAACAGATATTAATAATGTGAAGGAATTCGTAATAAAAGATGTAAGTAGGAGAATAAAAGCAGAGAAAAGCGGGGATATCACGTAATTAGGATAAGGCTGTGCTGCTGACAATTTGAGATGTTATTATTTTTATAATTATTTTACTCTTACGTCAAGATTAGGCAAAAATGGCCTCTCTCACACGTAACCTATGGAAGTATTACATGATAAAGATATTAATATAATAACCAAAAACCATTGACTACAATGAATGTAAATCTAGAAAAATAAATCAATATATACAAACAGATCGACAAAAGTAGATACAGGAAAATTGGTGCAAACAGTAAATGCAAATTAATTCGCAAGCAAGGTGATAAACAAAAACTAATACAGACAAATACATATAGATGCACATAAAACACGAAGATTTGGTTTGTGGATAAAAACTCCTCAACTGAAGGTTTATGGAGAAAAACCAACTTATTGAAGAATATGGAGTTGACGGTAGCCCAAAGAATAAATCAGAAGAACTCCGCGTGCTCAGTCGAAACAGCCTGCCTATAGCATTAAAGGAAAGAAGACATTTGATTAAGTCGAGAACTTCGCAATATACTCGAATTGAAAAATTGTAAGCAAAGCGTGAGTGATTGCAAATACCACATTGTAACACTCAAATTGCAACTGAAAGAGTTTTCCATTAAGGTTCCACTCAAAGGAGAAGAAATCGGATGCGATGAAATTAGAGAGCATTTCACACGCGTGTGAGGAAGCAAATCAGACGTTTCTCTTCCGACGAATGATATGATTATATCTGAGATGAAGCGAAGATCATATTTGACTTTGACTCGTGTTTGGGAGTATATGATTAGGCAAAATGTGGAATGGATGGAGGCTGGAAGAGGGACCGCTCGGTAAACAAAGTTTGAGCGGAGTAATTGAGATGATTGGAGGAAGAGAAGAGGAAGGTGTTGGGAAGAAGGCGAGGAGCGGTTTGGAAGGCGATGTTGAGGAAAGAGCGATTGGGGAGGTTAGCCTCCGGGCGATCGATCGGATATTCGGCGCATTCGACCTCTGATTGATGAATATTTGATGGAGATCAGTCCGGGGTGGGAAAAGGAACCACGGATGGGTAGGAACGCGAGATGGAAAGAATATAACGAGATGGTGGAGGAGAATTAGAGAGTGGGTGAGAAGGAGCAATTGTTAATGGGTGCAAAAGGTGACAAAGAGAATATATAATTCAGGAATGGCAAATTTATGTAGTAATAGTTCTATATTGATAAAAATAAATAACTTGGGCTCTAATGCGATGCCAAAGCAGAAAGTGAGATGCTGATGTTATCCATTTTATTACTTTCCGAGAAGAAACGGGCATGAAAATACCGGGACTCGAACCTGGGTGTTCCGTTTTCTGGGCGAATGCTCTGGCCATTGAGATATCTTGCCAGGAAATTTAGGCGTGCCGTTTTAGGAGACTTTATATGCAATGGCTGGTGGTTCATCCGACTGAGCGGCGTCTTTCAACGCCACGACCTATTAATAATTGCTAATTATTGTGAAATTTTCAGAGGATTTATTTTGATAAAAAGGAAGAACTAAGTATTTAAATGTTGCATTTATTTCTACTGCGAATTTTTTTGGGAAATGATTATAAAATGTTGAAACTAAACTCCATGGTAAGCTTTCAAAAAAGGGAATGTTTTATTTTCCGGGAAAGAACTTTCCAATTAATCCTCTTTCAATCTCGTTCATAGCTTTGATAATATGAAAGACAGAAGGAAAGATGATGATTAATGGCATTCATTCTAGTCAATCCTCATAGAAAGCGGAATTCATAAGGCCATTATGCTGAACATTAATGGCCTTTCTCCTCATATAGTATTCTGGCTAAGCGAGGAAAGCAAGACTTTGTCACTCCTCATCTTGCTTGGGAAGCGTCGTTCCTTCACCAGGGCTTTTGGTGACTAATGGTTAAGAGGTAGAGGTCCATACCGATCTTCGGGTTTGTGGAAAACCAGCCTTTGGGCTGATTAAGGACTGAAATATACGGGGTGTACGATTCGCATTCAATTTTATACTGATGAAACTCAATTGAGTATCTTAAATTTGGTTTCAGCTTAGAATATCCTTGAAATGTTAAATTGGTGTGCTTTCAGTTTCGAAATAGAGCGCTCAAGGTCCAACCAGAAGTATGATGTCGTAACTTGCTATTTTTTCTGAAATTGATTTTTGCGTCTTTTAATTGAAAATGGAAAAGACGAGACGTGGAAAGTAGAGGAAATGAATTATATATTCATCGTAATGGTTTCTGTGGACAGTTAATGGCCGAAAGGGAGGATGTGGGGGTCAAAATATTCGAAGAATCGTTTGTAAGGGGCATTTGAAAATCACGTTATATTCTGCAACTGATGAGCTTTATAACTTCTTAAGGAAGTTCCATTGGCAATCAAATAAAAAATTTCTGAAAACTAAAAATACTTTCAGGCTAATAAGATGATATAATTTATTTTATTCATATTTACCGACATTTTTGGTTACTATCATAGGTATTGAATTTATTCAGGAGCGAATAGAGTATTACGACTCGGTAACAAACAGGAAAATAGAGAGTGGAGAGGATAGTTTATCTATATAAATCCTGTCGAATTACTTAGAACAATAAAATTGTGCGATGATTGGCAATTATAGCTAAATGTAGACAAGTAGTTCGGTAGTTAACTTCTAATGAAAATCTATTATTAAAGATTATCCGTACAGTCTCCGTGGGATAAACATATTACCAGCTAGAATCGGTGAAGTATCTTTGAGTAACTCTCACGAATATTTAACATGGAGTACACACATCTATAATATATGCGAAAAAGCACTTAAGAAACTCGGCCTCGTTAAGAGAACAGCTGGTCGGAGCGAAGAAAAAGTTTGCGAGGGAGTATCTTGCGTTAGTTAAGCCTTATCTTGAGTATGCGTGTAGTGTATGATACCCTGCCGAAAAGTGTTGTATTCGGGAATTGCAAAAGGTGCAGCAAAAGGCGATTCGTTATTACATGCTTCAGTACGCAAGATGGGAATCTTTAGAAGTTAGAAGATTTCAACAAGGATTAATATACTGAATAATTTCAGAGAAAGCTCGTTCAGAGATGATGTAGCCGATATAATGCCTCCTCCATTTTACATAGTCCGTTCCGACACTGCGAAGAAGATCACCAAAATAGATTCGAATCGATTCAAGAACTCACTTATTGAAGAATATGGAGTTGACGGTAGCCCAAAGAATAAATCAGAAGAACTCCGCGTGCTCAGTCGAAACAGCCTGCCTATAGCATTAAAGGAAAGAAAACATTTGATTAAGTCGAGAACTTCGCAATATACTCGAATTGAAAAATTGTAAGCAAAGCGTGAGTGATTGCAAATACCACATTGTAACACTCAAATTGCAACTGAAAGAGTTTTCCATTAAGGTTCCACTCAAAGGAGAAGAAATCGGATGCGATGAAATTAGAGAGCATTTCACACGCGTGTGAGGAAGCAAATCAGACGTTTCTCTTCCGACGAATGATATGATTATATCTGAGATGAAGCGAAGATCATATTTGACTTTGACTCGTGTTTGGGAGTATATGATTAGGCAAAATGTGGAATGGATGGAGGCTGGAAGAGGGACCGCTCGGTAAACAAAGTTTGAGCGGAGTAATTGAGATGATTGGAGGAAGAGAAGAGGAAGGTGTTGGGAAGAAGGCGAGGAGCGGTTTGGAAGGCGATGTTGAGGAAAGAGCGATTGGGGAGGTTAGCCTCCGGGCGATCGATCGGATATTCGGCGCATTCGACCTCTGATTGATGAATATTTGATGGAGATCAGTCCGGGGTGGGAAAAGGAACCACGGATGGGTAGGAACGAGAGATGGAAAGAATATAACGAGATGGTGGAGGAGAATTAGAGAGTGGGTGAGAAGGAGCAATTGTTAATGGGTGCAAAAGGTGACAAAGAAAATATATAATTCAGGAATGGCAAATTTATGTAGTAATAGTTCTATATTGATAAAAATAAATAACTTGGGCTCTAATGCGATGCCAAAGCAGAAAGTGAGATGCTGATGTTATCCATTTTATTACTTTCCGAGAAGAAACGGGCATGAAAATACCGGGACTCGAACCTGGGTGTTCCGTTTTCTGGGCGAATGCTCTGGCCATTGAGATATCTTGCCAGGAAATTTAGGCGTGCCGTTTTAGGAGACTTTATATGCAATGGCTGGTGGTTCATCCGACTGAGCGGCGTCTTTCAACGCCACGACCTCACAGAAGCACCGGCCGTACAAGGTTAAGGTAACCCACCTTTCAGGATAAAACACAACAAATTTTCTTTCTATTTTATTATGTCAATGACGAAATAAAGATGTAGAAAGGTCTTTATCAACAGAGAAGAAAACTCATAAGGGGTTTGTGCATGTAAAAGACCTAAGTAATGTATTAGGAAATATATATATCCACAACTGTAAAACACCTACTAAGAAGAAGGTGTGAAAAACCTGCGCAAACAGATCGACAAAAAACAAACAAACTAAAAGATGTGAAGGAAAGTGTACACATAAATCTCTTAAGCAGTACTGCAACAAACGTCATTAAAATTAATTCGCTGAAACAAAAATCACAATTAAATTAACATTTCAAACGAAATCTGATTATTTAAATCGTTTGAAACTTTAATCATTTTTATTTAGCAATTGACGTAAATGAAAACTAATTATCTTCTTCGATATAAATGCCCTGAAAATTTAATTATCGCCACAAATGAGCAGAATACAGATTTGCTTCATCTTTTATTTCATCATTTATTTAAGGAAAATGTTCATAATAAGGATAGAGCAGTCCGGTATGCTGCCATAGGCACCCTTGCCATAGGTTTGCCACCCCTAGTATAAAAAGTCGGAGAATGGGTATAGCGTGTTTATATGATTTTGGATGTTGAATAATACAGCAGAAAAAGGTATTTTTAGAGAGAAAATTTGAGAAATTATAATGAAAAAGGGAGGCAAGGTGAGGAAGAAAAAATGTTAAGATAGAGGATGAGAATTATTGAAAAGGTAACAGGAATAGTTATCAATAGGATAATAGTAGAGAAAATGGAAAGAGAGATGGAAATAGGAAGATAGAAGGACAGAAAGAGGGAGAAAAGGGTATAAAGAGATAACTGCGAGGGAAATTATAAAGATAACAATGATGTGGGGTTCTGGTAAGCCTAGTGGTTCGCGCGCTAGCCTTTGGTGGAAGTGATCTCGGGTTCGATGACCGGAGGAACCCATATGAGCGATTCCTCAGCTGTCGAAGCTGCGTTAACAGTACTACTACTAACTAAGAAATGAAGTTGAAAAAGAGAAAATAAAGAAAATGGAATAAAATAGATAGTGGAGATTGAGGAGGAAAGAAATAGGAAAAGAAGGAAAACTAGAAGTGGACGAAGGAAGGAATAGAAGCTGAAGAAACGAAATAGAGGAAATAGAAAAAAGATATTCGTAAATAGAAGAAAAAAAGAATACTAAAGAGTGAGGGATATGAATTCAGCTAGGTTTAGAGAGGAATAGTGAGAAATGGGACAATTTTTAAAAGGTAAGGAAAATAAATGATTTAAGAGAGGAAAAATGAATAGAGAGAAATTGATTGGAGGGTAGAGAAAGAAGGGAGGAAAATGTAGATAACGAGAACTAATTGAAACGTGGAAAAAATAGAGAAAATGAAAAGGAGGACTGGATTTGGGGTAAAAGAAGGGAAGATACTGGTGGAAGGAAGGAAAGAAGATTACGAGTCTAAAAGAAGAATCGGGGGAAAGGAAACATTCCAAGAGGGGAAAAGAGATAGAATGAGCAATAGTAAAAGTTACAACAGAGGATCGAGACGGCAAACAAAAGGAAAGAAATTGAAACAAAAGGGAAAAAGGAAAATTTAGGAAGAAGAAGGAGTGGAGAGAACGACATTGAGAAGGAACTTATACTGGAAGGAAATGGAAAAAGTGGGAATCTTGAAGGAGGGTAGCTCCAGAAAAGTAGGGGAAAAGAAATAAAGGAATGGTTAGAGAGAGGAAGGGAGATAATGCAGGAACGAGAATGGAAAGCAAAAGGGGAGACGAGGGTTGGAGTGAAGGCGGAGGAAGGAAGGAAGCTAGGCTGAGTAGGGATGATAGGAAGAAAGTTAAAGAGGTGACGGGGGAATTGGGGAGACATGGAGTGTAATAACACATACAGTGAAAAATTACTGCTTATCATTTCCATACATACGTAGAGTTAGCTCTAGCAAGATGTGAGTCTAAGGAGGAAAATGTGCAAAACTTTAAATATTGATAGTTTAAAAGCTAACCGGAGGGAAGATATGTACATACATACCTGTTTTCGGGTAACATAAGCAGTTGATAATTTGAAGGATAATGTAAAATAATGTGGTAGTTAAAGAGAAATATAGGAACCTATGATACAGTACGGTGAAAAAAACCCACAATAAAAGATTGTAAGCATACCAAAAACAGAAATTAGAGAAAAATAATTTGTAATATTTGAAAAGGGGTTCATGGTATGAAAGAGGGAAAAAATTATTTCAAAGGTTGAAATAGCAGCTAAGGGAAAGGGGATATAGTACAAATAGTTTGTAGGCATGCCTAGAGATAGAAATTACCATATTTACCTAGAGCAAGAAATTACCATATTTACCTAGAGGTAGAAATTACCATACCTAGATAGAAATTAGAGAATTTGTTTGAAAATTTTGTGACATTAATAACAATAATAATAAGTTTTTTAATCACATAAATTCATACATAATAGACATATGACTAGTCAGATGAAAAAAATATATACAACTAATATACATGAACACCCGCATAAGTGCAGATTTTTACAATTATTTTCCATTTGAACACCTTCCACAAATTATAAGTAGGTATACAACTGCAGGTCATTATGTATGTTTTAAAAAGTTGTTGTAGCTTTAAAGAAGAAAGAAATATTTCGAAGGTTAAAAAAGCCGCTTAGAGAAGGGGGATATAGTACAAAATAGAAAACGGAAATAGACACTGATAATAAATTTAAGAAAATACTAAAACATGTAAATATTCCTTAATAAACTATTCATGGTATCCAAAGATGTTTACAATAAAATAAGTCGGCGCAAAAATTATTGTTATAAATGCATAAGTGCTGACATTAATATGAAAAGACAAAGTAAGTTCTTATTACGAAAGTATAATCGGTAACTAAACGAACAACGGGAAGAATGAGTGGAAAGTAGAGGCAGAAAATAGCAATAAAATGGAAGTGATAGACAAAAGGATAACGAGAAGCCTAGAGAGAAAGATGAAGACTTAGACAAAGAATAAAATACTATAAGAAGAGGGACGGAGGCAGATATAGCTGAAAGAGGGAATTAAAAAAGAAAGAAAAAAATAACTAATGATAAGGAAGAGAAGGAGGAATAGAAAGAGAATGGAAGAAAGACGGATTGGGAGGAAGAAAGGAAGATGCTAAATGTGAATGCGAGAGATGGAAAAAGGGGAGACGGAGAATATTGGTCCCTCCTGTGGGCGTGTGATGGGAGGCAGAGTGCCATTTCCCATTGTGTTTTACCGATTGATTTCCTATACATTGGCGCCAAGAAGAGAAGGTCCTCGCTGAGCAGGTGCACTTTAAGCTCAGTGTTACTCAGGAGTCGCTTATGATTATCACAATCCTAGATAAAACTCTTTTTCCACTTTTGAGAAAGTATTCCGATGAAAGATCTCCTGGTGACGGAGAAAGGATTATTTTTATTCCAGTCTATTTCATGGTAATGTATTCGTGTTTCCTTTTTATTCCCCCCCCTTGAACAGGTTGTGATTGCAAAACTGGCGTGAATGTTGAAATAAAAGTATTGCTTTTTCCGCTCGAAAAATACTTTTCCTTTTTTATGTTTATGAAACCTGTGAAGCAGATGGAGAGATTGAATGAGAGATGTGGGACAATACCGGAGGAAGCTTAATCACTACCATTTTTCTACTCTTTATAGTGCTTTAAAAGTGATGTCTTCGCCATGATAATGACCTCCAAGTTTACCATATATTTATTTTCCCCCGGTATGGTACACTTTGCTTTTATCTTTACAAAAGTATTTTGTTCAACGTTGGAAATTTACCATTTTGAGGGGTTAGGTTTAGAGACAGAAAAACTGAGGGATAGAAGTTTCACGATACTGGGGATCAAACCCTGATTCCTCAATTGTTTGTTTAGGATTCCTCCGCATATTCCTCCATGATATTCAACTCTTTTACCCCACCTTTCAGGCTTATGTAATTAGGAAAAATTAGTTTTATAACTGGTAAAAACTGTCACCTTTAAAATCAGAATTTTCTGATTTAACGTGTGAAAGTTAAGTGGGTTTACTTTAACATCGCTTAGGGTGATTACCTCAATGAGCATTCATGTCAGTGGGTTACAGTGAACTTCATGCTTAGCCTACAAGTAGACCAAGCATAAAGCTCAGTGAAGTGAAAGACGAAGTGGAAGATATTCTACTATTGCGTGGAAATGTGGCATCCACCCGAAAAATAGAGAATCCAGGTTCACCATCTTCTGTATATCCTCAATCGTATTCTCTTTGGAGGAAAATTTTCCTTAGTTCTGAGGAGTATTTTATTTGTTGTCTACTTTTTGGAGGAGGTGAAAGATAACCAACTATGTCTTGAGGCAAGCACGCACAATTCTTAAAATATAGCGCAATGATAAAATAATGATCAAAAGAATACTGTGACAAAGGTTATAGAATGCTGTGAAAGAGCGAGTATAATTATCCGCTCAGTATTCAGTTCAGTCTGGAGAAAATCCTCTTGAAAAGCTGTTGTATACATGATATCATTCATCCCGATACAATTCAGTCGAACAATAGCACCCACTCATTCAATGGAAAATGCCTTTCTCATCTTACAATAAAACATTCGCTTACTAAAAAAGCCTTCGTGTTCCCTGGCAACTATCCACGAAGAGCATTAAGTATCACAATACCCTTCCTGAGGAACTATTTAGCTGTTTGAAACTTTAACTACTCAAAATATCATTTTATCGACCGAAGCCTCGGGGCTGAAATATCTTGTTATGCGCCGCTAAGTCAACTATTCAGTACTTCGTATATATTTTTTTCATACGTTAGTTTTACTTCTGTTACTAAACTTTCGATATTCTACTTTCAATCTTTTATCGGGGGAAAGGTAACATTCCAAGAGGGGAAAAGAGATAGAATGAGCAATAGTAAAAGTTACAACAGAGGATCGAGACGGCAAACAAAAGGAAAGAAATTGAAACAAA
>KZ310395.1:0-10421 GCA_000376725.2 Ladona fulva
AGTCATTCGTCCCGATGCCAGATTCATGGAGCTGTTTCGCCATGAGGGCAAACTGGCTGCGCGCAGTTATTGGGTGAACGCGCTGGGCGGTATCACTCGCGGTCAGCACCTGATGCGTTATCTCAATGACGGACTGGTCGACCCGATTGATGCGGACTATATCAGCCCGCTGGACGAGGACAGCCTGACATTGTTACCCCCGGAGGCAGCATCATGATTTCCCGTTTGCGCGAACGATTGACGGCGCTACGGAACAGGATGCCGTCATCGGAAAGAATGAATGAAGGGCTAGGGCGCTGGTTGGCGCAAAAGACGTTCTCCACCGCTGACCGCCTGACGCTCTACGAGGATCTGGCTTTCCTGCTCGACAACAACCTCAAAGTTGAGAAAGCCATCAATTCAATGATAGGGAGCTTCGGCAAGAAACGCCCGCCGGTGGTCTATTGCCTGGAGGATATGCTCAGTGCCCTGCGTCAGGGTCGGTCAGTCGACCAGGGATTGGCGTCCTGGATACCCCGGCAGGAGGCCGCCATTCTCAGTTCCGGCGTTCAGGACGGCAATCTGGCTGCTGCCTTATACCGGGCGATCACCGTGGTGCAGGGCATGGCGAATATGAAATCAGCATTGGTGTCCACGTTGGCTTACCCGATGCTGTTGCTGGCAATCTCGTTTGCCATGATGAAGATGGTCACTGTCTATTTCCTTCCCCGCCTGGAGTCATTGTCTGCCCGAGATAATTGGACTGGGGCGTTGTGGTGGCTCAGCGCCATCTCAGAATTCTTTGTCAATCATGCAATTATTCTCGGTGGGTTGATACTCCTGCTGATTGGCTTCGTCGTCTGGTCGATGCCGAACTTGACTGGAACGGTGCGGCAGCATGTTTTGGACCGTCTATTGCCGTGGAGCGTGTATCGCGACGTGCTGGGAGTGGGTTTTTTACTTAATTTCAGTGCGTTGATGCGTGCTCAGGTGAAGACGGAGGACGCCATCGAAATGCTGAGCCGTTATGCACCGCCCTGGTTGTATGAGCGATTGGCCGCTACCCAGCGGCAGGTTAGGCAAGGTGACCACCTCGGGTTGGCGTTGCGCAATGCCGGCTACGGATTCCCCTCCCCGCGTGCTATCGACAAACTGGTCCTGCTGACCGACGGCGATAACGCTGAAATTATTATTGAAAATTTTGCACGTGCCTGGCTTGTGCAAACTGTAGCCCGGATCAAGCGGACGGCGTCTTTGCTTTCTTACATCGCATTGGGCACCAACGCTGGCTACATGATGATGATCCTTCTGGCAACACAAAATCTCAACGACCTCGTGGGCACACGCTAGACCGTCCACTCTCTACGATACCTAAAGGAAATAGTAATGGAACTCACACAAAACACTCGCTCGGCTGTCAACCGTGGGGCAATAACTATGATTGAAGCAATGATCTGGTTTGTTCTTGTCCTTGCTGTATTGGCTGTCGCTATCACACAAGGTGGCGGTCTGTTTAATCGTAACGATGGCAACACAGAGTACAGTAATGCTGCGGAACTAATGACCAATACCCGCACCATGTTGAAAACATCCGGCATCTATAATTTTGCCGCCGCTGACGCCATGACCGGTGCGCTGATCCAGTTCGGGGGGGCGCCGGCCAACATGTCGGTTGTCGGTACCAAATCCTCGGGTAGCGCCAAGTTGCAAAACCTGTGGGGGGGCGCTGTCACCGTGCAACCCGTGGCAACGGCCGGTGGGCAAAAATCCTCCTTCTCTCTGACTTACGCGGCCGTTCCTCAACAGGCGTGCATTACTCTAGCGACAAAACTGAGTGCGGCGCCGAGTGTTGTTACCACCATGGTCAACGGCACATCGACGAATGGCCCGATCGCGGCCAGCGCCGTGGGGGCGCAGTGTACTGCCGATAAAGGATCTGTTGGTCAGAACACCCTTACCTTTACCAGCAACACCTGATGCCCATCCTGCCGGCAACGTTCTGTTGCCGGCCTCCATCTGGAGTGCATTCTCATGTTGTCTTCCTTTCAACGAGCCCTGNAGGCGTTCTGTTTTAACGAGGCGGGTGCACGCTATAAAGTTGACCCTTTATTACTGCGCTCAATGGCGACTGTCGAAAGCAGCCTAAATCCTCAAGCCATTGGAAAAAATCGCGATAAAGCAGGGCGAGTTACCAGCCGTGACTTCGGGCTGATGCAAATCAATGACCGGCATATTCCCCAGCTGCGTGCGCTGGGCCTCATCCGCAGTGAGCAGGATTTGCTGACCAACAGCTGTCTCAACGTGCAGATCGGGGCCTGGATATTGGCAAAGCACCTCAAACAATGCGGGGTAAATTGGCAATGCCTCGGCTCCTATAATGCCGGATTCGCAGATAACAACGGTCCGCGGCGTATGATTTACGCGCGGAAAGTGTATGCGATGTACATGAAACTGAAAGGAGGTGCAGCCTGATGGCTTTGTATCTCCTGAAGTTCTTTTTGCTGATGGCATGCGCCGGCGCCACTCTGTTTATTGGCGCCCAGCCGTTGGTTCATCGAGCGAAACAATTCTTGCTTGAACATGATGGCCCGCCCCTCACTCGGCGGCAGGTCAGAGGCGTCACAATAGTTTTCGTCGGCACCGGTACTGCACTGATCGCAACAACGGCCCTTGTGGGCCATCCCTGGTTAGGTACTGTCAAAATTCTGGGGTTGCTGGCCTGGGGCATTCCCATGGTACTGCTGGATTTGCGCAATTACTGGCTACCGCTGCGATATACCTCAGGTTTTTGGCTGACAGGTCTGCTGTTTACCGTGATGCCTGGAAGTGCACTTACCCTGACTGAGGCACTTACAGGCAGTATCGGCATGTTTTTGGTTCTCTATGCCTTTCACTACGGCGCCAAGCGCCTGCGGGGAGAAGAAGGGTTCGGCATGGGCGATGTGCATTTGATCGCCGCATTGTGCGCCTGGTTTCCCTGGCAGCAGGCTTGCCTGCTGAGCGGGTGCGCATTCTTGCTGTTTATCGCCAGTGCATTGCTGACGAACAAAATGACTCAACCTTATGCTCCCTGGTTATTCGTGTTACTGGCAGTTGTAGCCGGTAGCTCTCCTCAATTGCTCTTTTCAGGTGCCTTATGACTGCTGAAATTGCCACTCATCGTATCAACCGAGGGGGCGCGTTGGTTTCTATGGCCATCGTTCTGGCGATCGTATTGATTGCCGCCCCTATCGGGCTTGAAAGATATTCCAATTACATAGAAGAACAGAGCTGGGTCGTGACCGCGACGCACCTGAGCACAGTAAGCGGGGGTGCCCGTCGATACGTTAAAGATAACTACGATACGTTGCTGAATCAGGTTAAAGGGGGCGGCAACGTCACGGTAACCGGCCAGACCCTCCGCGATAAAGGGTATTTGCCGGCGGGGTTTTCCCTTACCAACAATAACGGCCAAACCTATATTCTTGCCGTGACACGCAATCCTTCGCAAACCGACAAGCTGGTCGCCTTTGTACTGACTGCCGGCGGTCAAAATATTACGTTCAAGGGCCAACGCTATATCGCTCAGAACACGTCTGGCTTGGGTGGGTATATCGAACCCGTCAATGTTGCCAACGGCGCCGGCGGTGGCTGGCAAGTCAACCTGACGAATATGGGGCTAAGTGGACAGAGTGGANGCTCACGCTGGCCTTTTTACAACCAGAAAAACCGAGGGGGCGTAGATGAAAAGATCTTTTCTGACGCTACTTTTCGTCAATGGCGTACTGTGCGGCCAGGCAGCAGCTGCACAATCCCCTTCAGAGTCTGCACCGCCAGATATGGGCAGTTACCTCAGTCCTTCACAGCCATCATCGTCGGATGTGTCGGAAACGCGGCGTCAGCTGCTTGAAGAGGCTGGACGCACATTGGGTTTTCGGGGCGGAAAAGCACAGCGAGCCTGGGAGCTACGGCAAACACTTGATGCTGTCGCCAAAAACCTGGATGCCTTATATGACTTTCGTACTTTGATCAGCCGCCAAGGTTGGCTTCCTCCTGTGATCAGCGAGGCTCAGGATGTGGCCCACATCACCCCTAATCAGATAAGAACCGCTACGCATGTGTATGAAATTCTCACACCGGAGCGTTTTGTCAGTAACCCGCCATCCTGGCGGAGTTGGCTTAACGCCGGCTTGTCCACTTCGGCTGTTGATGGGCCTGAAGCGGCAGTGATTCCGGCCAACGGCGCCCAGAAAGCGCTGTGGCAGGCGGCGGTACGAAAGGGATGGGAAGAAGGGCGAGAGAGTGCTGACCATACATTGGAAGCCAATTTCAATCGCCTTACCCGAGATTACCGCGGCATGTTGGTTTACTCACGCTTGTTGCAACAGGGGTATATCACCTCTCCGGTGGTGACTGAGCAGCAACAAACCGTCAGTGGCGATCGCAGCAAGTTGACCACGGGTGATCGAGTTCGCCGTCTTAAGGAGCACGCTGGATTTGTGCCTGATAAGACGAAATGGAAGCCGGTCATACACAGGGAGGGAGAAAATGACTGAATCTACTGAGTTTACTCCCTATAACTTCGAGACCGGTCTGGATGGCAATGCACTGAAAACGTTTTTTGTCTGGTGTGCTAAGCAGAGTGTCAGTGATATCCATATCCAGGGCGGCAATCACCTGGTTGTCAGCCACCACGGCCGATTGAGACGAGCCAGCAATTTTGTGCTGGCTGACGATACCCTGTCCAAACTGATTGACGAGATCTTTGAACCGGAGGTCCGGGCCACGGCCGGGGGCGGCTATCCAGTCGACAGAGCTCTGCAGCTCGATGGTGACATGTACCAGCGCTATGGTCTAGATCGTGGTGAACGGTTGCGCTTTCGCTGCAATTTTGTGCAGTCTACGGCTGGGCGGTTGGATACGACTATTGCACTGACCATGCGGGTCATCCCGACCGCTATCCCCGAGCTGGATTCGTTGGGCATCGAGGATGACCTGCGCAGTGTTGTTCTGCCTCATAAGGGATTGGCCTTCATTGGCGGTGAAACCGGCTCTGGGAAAAGTACCTTTCTGGCATCGGTCTATCGGCACTGTATCGATCACGATCCTGACCGGAAAGTGACGACGACGGAAGATCCGATAGAGTTTGTTCTGGGTAAGAGCGGTGATATTTTGCCGGCGACTCAGCTGCAGATCCGTCGTGATGTTCCTAATTTTGCTGAGGGTATCCGCGCTGACCTGCGGCGCGCACCCTCGGTGATTGGCGTCGGGGAGATGCGTGATCGAGAAACTGTGGAAGCGGGGATTCAGGCTGGCCAGCTAGGCCATTTATGCCTATCGACACTGCATATTCACTCCCCCGGAGAGGCCATTCCTCGCTGTTTGAACCTATTCCAGGCGGAGATCCGTGAGGCAATCGCGCATGACATGCTCGGTGTGCTGCAATACATCGTGGTGCAGAAGTTGCTAAGGACAACTGATGGCAAACGGCAAGCCGTGCGCGAATACATTATTTTTGATGATCCTTTGCGAGAAAGGCTATCGGAAATGCCATACGTCAAATGGGGCCAACACATTGACGGCATTATTCGGACAGAGAAACGACGCATTGCCGATCATGCCTGGCAGCTGTATTTACAAGGGCGGATCGCACGCAGCGAGTTGGCCGTCGCCCTGACGAGCCATCAGTTGCGTGAACTGGAGCGAGGTCATTCACATGCATGATGAGCAGGAACCTTTGCCACCGGGCTATTGGCGCAATGCTTCTCGTAAACTCAATGTTTACGGTGTTCCGGCCCCGTTATTTTTGCTTTACCTGTTCTGGTTCCGCTTCCCTACCTGGGACACGATTTATGTGATCAGCGGCATCATCATTTTTTTCCGCATTCTGTCGGCCTTTGGTTGGACATTGACGGTGCTTATTGCGCGGTTGGTCTATCTGCTGCGTGGAAAACTGCTGTCGGGTCGACCGTGGTGGTACCGCCGTTTTACTGAAGGTGAGTGACTAGCATAAAGGCCTTTAGGGTGCCGGGAGAGGTATCGAAGTCGAGGAGATCATAATGGGAGAAAAAACCAAAAATCGTCTTTGGTTGGCGGTGCGTCACGAAGAACGCGAGAAGGCTCGCAAAGCCGCAGGGCTACTTGATGATGGCCGTTCGGCGCTGGCCTGGGATAAAGATGCGGTTCTGTGGTATGCGCGACCGGGGTGTGATATCGAGCGCGTGAAGGCTTGGTTACCCGATAAGACCATCAGCACTGGCGGCGGTGATGCCCAGGCCGAATTTCACGATGCCCTTACGCAGGCGGGGTTAATCGTGAAAGGGTTGCCGGTGATGGATGGGAAACGGCATCGCGTCGCTACGCTGGAGGATAAGAAGGGGCAAAAAAGTGGTGTTTATCGCGGGTTCCTCGATCGGCGTCCTGGCGGTTGGTTCATCAACTATCACCGGGCTGAGACGGAAAAGTCTGTCACGAATTGGAAAGCCAGTGGAACAGAAGCCGATCCCGTTGCCCGGCTCCACATTCGAGCGGCTGCTCGCCAGGCGCACGATGAAGCTGAACGGGCGCGAGAGGCCAATTACCGCCGACAGACGGCGAAAGCGCAGGCGCTATACGACAAGCTTCCGGGCGCAGACCCTGCCCATCCTTATCTGGTGCGAAAGGGGATATCCCCGACGCCGGAGCTGCGACAAACTCAAAACGGTGCCCTGGTGGTGCCGTTTTTTAATGCTGAGGGTGAATTTCGCACCTTGCAGTACATCACGCCTGACGGCGATAAGCGGCTTTACAGCGATGCGCCAAAGCAGGGGAATTTCTTGGTGGTGGGCGGCCCGCTAACGCCTGACGCCCCAGTGTTGTATGCCGAGGGGTATGCCACGGCCAGAAGCCTGAATCTTGCTACTGGCCAGCCGGTCGTAATGACCATTGATGCCGGCAACATGGCCGCAATTGCCAACGTACTGCACGCGCGTTATCCCGATACCCCACATATCTTCCTTGCCGATTTGGATCATGCAAAGAAGGTGAACAAAGGGGTGATGATGGCTACTCAGGCTGCGTCATCAGTGACTTACGGTGCTGCAATTGTGCCTGATTTTACTGATGCAGAAAAAAAACTGGGGCTGACCGATTTCAATGACCTTCACCAGTCGCGAGGGCTGGATGGGCTACGTTTGCTCATGACCGCCAACATTGCCCGTGCACTGGATATTATCCAAGAGGAAAGAGAAAAAATGAACCATCCATCCGATGGCGCTCCGCTGCCCATTCCGGAAGAACCACCGTTTTCACCGGTTGAGGCAGTGCCGCCGATGCCGACAGAACCGCCCTCTATTCAGGCCGATGTCGGGCCTGTTGAGCCGATTGTGGACCACCTTCCCGTAGTCGATGAAACGCCGATCGATATTAACGATTATGCGTCCTGGGCCGCGCAAGCCGAGACATCGGGCGTACCGTTACCTGATATGGGCGCCGAACCTGAAGAAGGCCCTGTGGTTTCTGATGTAGCCGATCGTTCCGGCGACACGCCTATTTCTCTGGCAGGACGGCTTAATCCTGAAGGAAGTGCGCCAGAACCTGCACCGGTTGATGCTGCAGAACACATTGCACCGATTCCTGAGGCTGTTGAACCAACACGGGAGATACCATCCGATACGGTCAGTGACCTGGAGGATGTGCCGCCTCGCCAACACAGTGAACCTCAGGTAGAAAATGCCATACCGGCGTCACAATGGGCCCATCATTCGGAGTCCGAACAGGCTCAGAAATCATCAACAGTCGATGCAATCTGGGTGGGCCCGCCACGTCCGAGCAGCGAGGCGGCTGATCCTGATGTGGCGTTGATAGACAAGGATGCGTTACTTCAGCGTCTGTCATGGGAAAAGCAGGGGGACAATGCGGTTCTCTACAAACTGGATAACGAACCCGCGTTCATCGATCGGGGCTCCCGATTGGATATGGCGGAGGGGGCCAGCCAAAGCGATGAGAAGGTACTGGCGGCTTTGTTGACCGCGGCACAGTATTACCGCGGCCGTATTGAATTGACCGGCAGTGACGTTTTTCAGGAAAAAGCGATCGCCCTGATTGCCCGGCATGAAATCAATGTGACGATGAAGGTCCCTGCCCAGCAGGCCATGTTGGAAGATGCGCGGAAAAAGTTGGCTACGCCAGTGCCAATTCGTGACGCTGTCACCGGTGATGCCGTGCCAATGCCGGAAAATTCCCCCGTATCGCAACCGGACACATCGCCGGTGCACCATTCCGGCCCTGCAGCTGCCACACCGCCCGCCGCATCGCGAGAAGCTGAGCCTGTTGTTGAGACGCGGAATCATCCTGCAGCCAGGCAGCAAGAGAATGCCGCCCAACCTGACAGCGGTATTCCTGCAGCTATTCACCAAAGCTACAAAGCCGCGGCGGCGGGTGTCACCGGCAAAGTCCTCAAATGTGGTACCGCCCCTTTCCGTTTTGAACCCGGAGAATCACAAAGCTCGTACATTACGCTGCGGACGCGGGAGGGAAAACAAACATTTTGGGGTAAGGAGTTGGCGGGGCTAATACGTGAAACCCGTATCCAGCCCGGTCGTATGGCCACGCTTACCTGGTTGGGGAAAGAAGCCGTAACCGTTCAGGTTCCGCAGAAAGACGATCAGGGGGTGGTTACCCACTTTGAGTCAAAAACAGCGCATCGCAATCAGTGGTCTCTGACCCCTACCGGGGGTGATACGGTACGTACCGGTCAGGATGATGGGGTCAAGTTGGCGGCATTTGATGCGGCAAGATTTGCCAAAATCCAGTCGGCCATCATCAAACAGCTGCATCTTGATATGCCACCGCCGGCAGCGCCTCAGGAAGGGGTGTACTGGCTGCGGCCAGATGGGCAGGGCAGTCAAACACCCGGTGATGCGCTATCTGCACCGCGGCCATCCATGGATAAGGGGGCGGGAGAGCCGGTTGCCAGCAGTTGGACGCAGGATGGTCATCTTGATCTATACCTGGTGCGCAGCGATGGCCCATATCTGCAGGGGGTGGTTCGCCATCAGGGAGAATATCAGCATGTGCTGGTGACGTTACCTGGCCGAGACGATGCGCCTCCCATGGTGTTCAACACGATCACCCCTGAGGGGGCGAGACCTGTAGGCTGTGGGAATGGGATCAACCGCAGCAGTGGCCAGCCCGTACCTCGCGAGAACATCGCCTTCAAGCTGGAAGGCGATAGCCAGGTTCGAATTGGCAAACTGGATGCTCCTGCCAGCTTACCGCCCGCGCTTCATTCCCGACTGGGTTTTGACGAGCGTTGGCGCGATGAGAACGCTTCCCCAAAGGCCGCGCCGGCGGCAGCGCCAAAGGCGCAGCCGGGCGACCCTCGCCCGATATAACTCACTGACCGCAAAGGACTCTCTTTATGTTTAAAAAAAGCGTGTGCGCCGCACTGCTTGCGGCGTTGTGCTGTCTGCCGGCTACCAGTTTTGCCTCCACCTGCCGTGCGGGGGCTGCGGCTGAAGCCGGCAGCAAAGCCGGTTATGAGCAGGCTCGACGGGCCGCCGAAGCCTGGGCGTCGCGAGAACAGAATGCCTCCGACCAGTTACAGGATTGTTTGTCGCGGATACGTACAACCACTATCCAACTGCCCACGTTTCCCAGCCTTGCCGACATCATGAACCAGGTGTCCGAGAAGGTCTGTCAGGCGGCCGTTGACAAGATCAACGACTACATCCCCGGCACCATTGACCCGTGGCAAGAGTTCACGGGGCGTTAAGGAGAACCATGCAAACGCAAGAACAGAGTTCTGCCGAGGTGGCGGCACCCCCGGCCTCAGACGATGAGGCGCGTGCCTATGCACACGCCCTGTCCATGCAGCGCCAGCGTGAGCTGGGCGCGGCTTTTGCTCACCGCTGCCTGAACGTCGTGGTGTGGTTGTGCGTGGCATTGGTGCTGTCACTTTCCCTCAACGGGTATCTGGGGTGGCAGGTTGCACACCCCCCGGTCAAATACTTTGCAACTGAGCAAGGGCGGCTGACGCCTGCCAAACCGACAAACATTCCGGCGTTTAGCTCGGAGGATGTCGCTGCATTTGGCGCCGATACTTTACGTCAAGGCTTTACGCTTGATTTTGTTCACTATCGCGCACAGATGACGCGCGTGGAGCCGCGTTTTAACGACCAGGGGTTTGAGGGCTATAACAGGGCCCTGACATCGTCAAACATCCTTGCCGCAGTGAAAAATCAGCGGATGAACCTGTCGGTTGATGTGGCGCCTGGCGTCATACGCAGCAAAGGGTTACTTGGCGATCGTTTTACCTGGGAATTCCAGTACCCGGTTACCCTCAAGCTTGATGGCCAGCAAACCAGCACGCCGGCCCAACGTTTTATCTTCACTCTGCGCATCCAGCGCGCCGATGTTCAGGAAAAGCCGGCGGGACTTGAAGTCACTCAAATGATTTCGACAAACGCCAACTGAGGTTCCCC
>APVN02036244.1:0-12436 GCA_000376725.2 Ladona fulva
AAATTCATACATAAGATTCTATATATTTTATATATTTTCTGTGTTAATGTACGAAATTTTATATATGATTTATTTACATTTCAGTGTGTCTGTGTTCTGTACAGGTTTTGTAATAACTCCATAATTATGTAATTATTATTAAGATCTGTACTGTACTGTCCACGGAGGTTTCTGAAGGGGTTTTCCTCCCGTCTTTGGACGAATGCTGGACAGATCTTGCTTCCCCTTGACCGTTGATGGACTCATAAATGGATGTTTGTGGAGGCATTGGAAGAAGAGAGAAAAGAGATGTTAATTCCCTTGAAAAACGATAACTGGATAAAAAACGAGGAGATTTATACGGTTGTGTGTTAAGGTATTTGATCTTCCCAAATTTGGGGAATTAGATTGTGATATCTTTCTTAAAGAATTTAACCCTCTTGAGTGCGAGGAAGGGGGGGGGGGGTTAACCGTCGCTGCGCTACTGATATGAAAAAATCTTACTCAAAACCCTATTGAATTAAACTCGATTTCTTTATTTCAAAACGATGTATTGCATGGTGATGATTGTGAGACTGTTAGTTATACTATAATTGCTATTAGTTCTGAGAGTGCGACAAAAGTTGCAGTTTACTAATTCAGCGTACTCTACAAAGAGAACAATAACATAAAGATCATGGCGGGAAAGATATAAAAATTAAGATCACGGCGCGAATCACTTATCCGAGAAAAGGAAAAAGTGCGTGGCATCGTGAGAGCACAGCACACGTGGGAATGTTCAGGTCACGTTTCACGTGCGACTGAGATCCCAAGGAACACTTATTGTGGCATTATGTCACTCTACCGCTAGGAATAGTACAAGTCACACTGTCAGCGAATGCCATCCGCGGAAGAATTATCATGAGAGGAAGCTCTGACGCAATGGCGTGATGCATTTTCTATTACTCGCGGATCAGATGAGGAAATTGGAATAGAGGTGAAAGATACTCTTGAGTGCGGGCGGTAGGTGAGCGTAAGAGCAATGATATAAATTAAGTTTTACCATTATTATCATGACATTAACTACCTCTTTTAGGCCGTTATTCACGGAAGAGGACGCCGTTGTGGCGGGATTTAGTTCCGCAATAGACCCATTACAAGAATGGAAACGATTTCTTAAATTCAGTGTTACAAGGATGCTCATGTATCATTAGGGATACTGCTGTATGATGAGCTTTCAAGGACGATATAACAACAATATGTGGGCCCACATTTAACACCAGAACGGTGAACTCGTTTGATTTACGTAATTTTAATAACAAAGCTGACCTGTTTCAAACTTCGCTGAAAGAATATTAAAGGATAGTGTCATTAAACGTGAAGGATCATATATATAAAAAGCAAATGTCTGTCCGTCCGTCCGTCTGTCCGTCCCCCTATTTATCTCAGAAACGGCTTAACTTCGAGATCTGGAACAAACTGCATTGTGTCTCTACGATGATGAAACTCCCAGGAAAACTATTCTCATCTCCGTAAAGGTCCGGGTTCGAACCCAGGAGCCCATAATACGTTTCCATAAGAAATATACGTAAAATAGGTTTTCGTTGCCTGAAGAGGTTGCTTCTTTTACAAAATTAAATCAGAAACAATCGTCCTATTGAGACAAGTGTCACAAGAAAGGAAATAATCATAGAATCTTATTTTAGTCGTGAATCATTCATATAACATCGAAATTGCGAGAACTTTGATCAAATACACGGAAAATTCGTAAAATTCTTCGGAAATAAACAACCCATCAATTTGATGACCAAAGCAATTGTCGAAAATTGATTTCATGAGTATCCCATATAAATACACGAGGATAATCAGTTAGTATTCTTTTCCATAAGAAATGTGGGTAAAATAGGTTTTCGTTACCTGCAGATGTTGTTTCTTTGACAAAATTAAATTAGAAACAATAGTCCTATAAATTTGAGATGTGCCACAAGAAAGGAAAATCATCATATATTCTTATTTCAGTCGTGAAATATTGATATTGAACTTTCGAGGATTTTGATAAAACACACGGACATTTCGTAAAATTTTTGTGAAATATACAACCCATCTCTTTGACGACTAAGGCCATTATTGAATGTTGATTTTATGAAGTATCCCATGTAAGTGCACGGGGATAATCAGTTCTTATAATTATTATAAGAAATTTACNAGAAATGTACGTAAAGTATGCTTTCATGACTTGAAAACAGTAGAATAAATATTATAAATAATGGTAAGAAATATATAGAGTTATTATGATCTTACGACGGATTTTTTTGTGCTTAGGAGGACCAGATATATACGATAATAGATATATTTTTAAACTAAATTAAGTTCCGTCATGCTTGACGGGGGCGTTTACTAGTAAATAAATAAATAATAATACCTTAGCAAATGAAATACCATATTTAACATAATATGTTATTCCATTACTCAATTTCTGAATGTATTTTATTGAAAGTTTCGTTATTAAACAATAGTATATTACGTTATTTTCGAAGTTTTTAATTTTTCAATTTATTTATTTCGTATTTTCATTTGGTAGATAAAATGTTGGGATTAATAAAAGTTTACGGTATTATGTGTGATTTATCAATCAATAAATTTTGTAAGTATTGTTAGACCGTACGGCGTTTCTTGTGCGCCATTTTCCACCTTTGCCTATCTTTCCAATTATCCTCGGTAAATCCTCTTTTGTTTTACACCATCATACTAATTCAGCCTAGGTCTCTCTATCTTCCTTCGCCATGAAGGGATCCAATGTCATATTTTGGAGGGCAATCTATTCTTCACATGTTTCCATACCTGTGAAGTCTTTTTACTTCTATGATATCTATTACATACGTATGGACTTCTTGTGAGGCCGCAACTTCCCCTTCAGTAATGCATTTCCATGGCTCCGAGTTTTCCTTTGTTCCTTTCACTTACTTCCCGTACTTCTGATCCATACATCGCAATGCTTTCCACAACTATTTTGTATAATTTTCTCTTAACGCTATTTATTGTGTTTCTATTTCATATTATAAGATGTGACTGTCCGATTGCAACTTTTCCTTTCCCGACCATGTGCATAACTTCATGACTACCTCCGTTCTGCGATATCGTACCCCCATCTGTACCTCTCACGAAATTTCACTCTAAGTCCATCGTCCATTTTTGTAAACTATAATGTTCTCGATAAATACTCCATTCTAATTGCGTAAGAAAAATATCCATATTATGTATGTATGTTCAATGTGAAGATAGTATGAAATTTACATTAAGTATAATCAATCAATTTGTTCGCCTTGTGAGAAAACAATCACAATAAATAATAAACACATTAATAATAATTGTGAAATATAATAGATTTTTATTGTCCCAGGAATTATCTAATAATATACGTTTACCAAGAGTAGATCATCCTTTTCGAATTCCTGGTTTAAGATTCCACGAGAACAAATGTACATATTAACAATTGTATCCAACGCTTTGGAAATGAAAGGAATCGTAGAATACATATGTGAATGCTAAGAGCCCACCACCGCGAAAAAAATTCAAATTACCAAACAGCATAAGTTTGACTGGTCGTCCTTTAAAAGTGAAGAATCAGCAACAACAATAACCAGGTTTGTGATTCAAAGTCTATACGTTCGATTCTAGAACCTCCTCATTGCAAATCTTACAGAAAATGATGGGCAAATTTTCATACAAAACCTGAATAAATTCAGCCGAAGGAGACTCGACCACCTATAATTTAAAGCGAACGAGTCTATCGCCTGAGAGAAATTACTGACGCAATGTCTACGCGAATGAAATCAGGACCTGTTTCACCGCGGTTTGTTCAACCGCTGATGAACGGGGCGCGCCGAAACCGGTCTTGATTTTGAAGTGTTTTCTTTACTGTGGAAATTTCCTTCGAAACAATGATCCCCTTTTTTCGTATGGTTATTTCTGCAGTGTAATGGACCAGAAAAGGAGGTTTCGGAATAAGCAGGGGAATTTTGCTTCTTATGAAGATAATTTTCCGATAGATGGAGAGTAGAAAACACATAAGTAAGCCAGCTCGGCATTTCCATAACATCGTCATAACTATGTTATTCATGCCCTACGCGATTTACAATTTAAACCAAGATTCCGAAGCNCAAAACTCACAGAGTGGTAAAGTAACGAGTTCTGTCTTATTTGGAGGTTCTGGGAGAAGTAATGATATAGAGAATTTAAAATGTGCAATATGGTAATTGCAACCATAGTAGTTCTGCGTATTTGCTGGATGGAAAGAAAATTGTCATATAGATGAAAAAATATGGTGCAGAATAATTTTGAATCCAAATACTTTGTTGGAAGCAGTGATTCATACAGCGGCAGAAGATAAACATCTCGATCTCGACATTCCATTTTGTGAATTAAAAGTATATACGAGTATCACGATACTAATTGATCGAGCAACGAAAAATGTATCTAATTATTTATGATATTTACTTTTCTAGATGATATAAACGAGGCAAATCTTGTTTAATATTAAAGGCGCTAAATCGTGAGAAATGTTCCATAAATAACTATATTAAGTAACCGTTTTATCAGTTCGAAGTCTCCCTTATCTGATGTATCGTAGGTCTCTTTGTTTACTAGCCTCGGCGAGTGTTCGGGAACTACAAAGCACGTGATGCGCAGAATCCCAAACATTTGTTTTTCTTGAAATGCCGAGAAAATATATTTTGTTTTGGGTTGAAAAGGGGTCCGTCGGAAAAGTATACTTCGCAGTTTGCTGCGTTCTTCACGTATTTATGAACCGAGTGATCCACCGCACAAGACAGATCTTAGATAAATCAGTAATCATTTCATTTCTGCGCTTGTTTTGACACATCACTTGGAAGGAACGACTCTCTTGTCTCTAACTGAAACAGAATACACCTTTAATGGCACCGCAGCTTAGAAGAAAGTCGATATCTGAGATAATTTCAAAACATATTGATGAATATTTAATGATACAAATTATTCCGCGTTTTTCATTCGAGTTGAATCCCGGATATCAGGATATTAAGCCTGACTTGCAAACCTCTCTACTACCGGTGCCAGCTTTTCTGTTACGAAAAAGTGTTTAGTTATAAAATTATGCGCATTCTTTAAATTCTTCCGTTTAATTTGACGTATCAATATGTTCATAGATACCGATTTTTATGGAGATACAAAGCTGCGCTATACTTGTCATCTTATTTCTTCCACGTAGTCAAGGACGCATAGCCGATTATGTCATTGACAGTTTATACGATAGCAATAAAATTGCGTAATGTTCGCAACCAGTTTCTTCCATTCAAAGTAAACATGCTTTAGAGAATTCTTTGGAGTAGTTTACGTTGGAGAGGCATTTTATAGACCTATTGCGCTCTCTTTACTTTCTCCTTTCTTATTAGTTTCGATTTCTGTGGCATTATTATTATCCATTCGTATCTTCATTCTTTTTTTTCTCTCTCTCGCAGCAGCAGAGGGTTCTTCCTTAAACACTGCCTTCTTTCAAACGGGTCTTAACTTTGCGAAGTTCATCTCTTTCGCTAATATATTTCTATCGTTACTATACGTTGTGAAAACAAAATTGCTCAAAATCATGAGATTCATCTTAATTCACGAAAATGGAGCATTGAGGGATCGAGGAAACTTCTAATTTGCAAGAAAATATTTCAGATCATAGTTAAAAAGTATTGAAATTATTTCGGAGCATAAGATGAGCGAATTAATTCATCCATAAAAAATGATTTTGCTAATTTTTCCGATTCATTTAATTTGACTATGCCAGTTGCGATTACGTATTAAGTAAAATTTCAACTGTTTTGCCAGAAAAAGAATCTTTAACACTTGTCTTCCCTAAATTCTTAAGTATTAATCGACCTTCCCCATGCATCTCTAAATTCACATCCTAATTTGGGTTTAATCTCGGATCTATATAATGTAAAAAGATAAGGAATGGAAAATAATAAATGAAAAATTTGACCAAACATATAGCGAATTGCAACATTGCAAAATTAAATGTATCTTTAAATATAATCCCGAAACTATTTGGAACTCCTCTAAGCAATACGGAATCTTAAGAGCTTTCTAGGTTGATGATGGTTAAGCAGCTACAAATTTCTAAAGCAAAAGAAATAAGATTAAACTCATGTGACACGATGCGTAATGCCCAGCCGAAGCTCGGTTGCCTATGGGACGGGATCAACGATCAAAAAATCAGATCAGCAAAAATAGTTCGAGTTTCTTTTAGATTTTTGGAATAAGTTAGACCAAATATACTTGAATTTAAAGCTGCCGCAAATGGAAATACTTTCATCCTGCTTACTACACGCTTCTTCTTCACGCTTGTAACCTTTCAGTAAGCCTCTTTAAGATACAAGGAAAAGGGTACAGGTAACTTAGCACGCCGTGTAAGGTGTGCACCTCGGAAAAATCCCAAGAAAAAAACGGGCATGAAAAAGTTTGACAGGACCAGATCTGGAGCCAGGAATCTTTCTCTTTCCGGCCGCATGCTTCATCCAATTAAGCTTAATGTTCTGGATTAAAGTATAGAATTGGATAAAGCCTAGAAATTGTAAGATTCCGAGTTGGATTCCTAGTTCCATTCTTTTTTTGTCCTCTTTTCCCTGGGATTCTTCTTTAAGACATTTGCTATGATTTCATAAGAAAATATTCAAGGGAGTCCACTTAAGGTACACAATGGATAATATATTTACGTTATTCCACTTCTTTCTACCGCTTTTGAAAAAATATTTTAGTCAGCATAACTCTGGCTCCTCAGCATAACTCATAAGAGTGGCTCCCATTGATTCCACACATGGCGCTCGCTGACAATGCCACGAGCTTACTTTGGAGTATGATCTTATCCTCCGCAACGATACGTAATGGTACCGATCTATGTTTCAAAACTCTCTAGCGCCCTAACTCACCGCCAGATGTCGTAAATATTATGATTATATTTTCTCGCATGAATGGAGGCAGAAACGCATGTCCACTCAGCTGTGGCTTTATGGTTACAACATCTCGAAAACTGCTCTGGTCTTCTGATAGTTCGTTTCCACTCATAGACATCTACGTATCAGCAACTAAACCTTAAAGAATTCGGATCGGATATCACGAAATTTTTATCGAACTGTATGGTATAGCACTAATTTGCATATCACTGGTATGCTGAAGCGCAGCACGGGGGGGGTTAGTGTTTCCCCCCAAGAGGGTTAAATTCCTTAAGAAGGATATCATAATCTAGTTTCCCAATCTCGGAAAGATCAATTACCTTGCTTCATAACCGTATAAATCACCTTTTCTTTCCAGTTAAATCTAGCAGTATCCTGTTTAAATTTTCTATCCAGCAGTAACAATCCAGTTTAAATTTTCTATCCAGTTAATTTTCTTAAGATGTAGCGTGCATTACTATACCGGCCCCCATGAGATTCTCTAAACTGTCTCGGGCACCCTCTCCATATACATCCTGGATGTGCCCATGTTACTATCCAAGATTCGATACGTTGAGGCCAAATTTATTGCATACCAGAAAACGTTTCCTTCNACCGCACAAGACAGATCTTAGATAAATCAGTAATCATTTCATTTCTGCGCTTGTTTTGACACATCACTTGGAAGGAACGACTCTCTTGTCTCTAACTGAAACAGAATACACCTTTAATGGCACCGCAGCTTAGAAGAAAGTCGATATCTGAGATAATTTCAAAACATATTGATGAATATTTAATGATACAAATTATTCCGCGTTTTTCATTCGAGTAGAATCCCGGATATCAGAATATTAACCCTGACTTGCAAACCTCTCTACTACCGGTGCCAGCTATTCTGTTACAAAAAAGGTTTAGTTATGAAATTATGCGCATTCTTTAAATTCTTCCGTTTAATTTGACGTATCAATATGTTCATAGATACCGATTTTTATGGAGATACAAAGCTGCGCTATACTTGTCATCTTATTTCTTCCACGTAGTCAAGGACGCATAGCCGATTATGTCATTGACAGTTTATACGATAGCAATAAAATTGCGTAATGTTCGCAACCAGTTTCTTCCATTCAAAGTAAACATGCTTTAGAGAATTCTTTGGAGTAGTTTACGTTGGAGAGGCATTTTATAGACCTATTGCGCTCTCTTTACTTTCTCCTTTCTTATTAGTTTCGATTTCTGTGGCATTATTATTATCCATTCGTATCTTCATTCTTTTTTCTCTCTCTCGCAGCAGCAGAGGGTTCTTCCTTAAACACTGCCTTCTTTCAAACGGGTCTTAACTTTGCGTATCTCTTTCGCTAATATATTTCTATCGTTACTATACGTTGTGCAAACATCAAAACTGCTCAGAATTATCAGATTCATCTTAATTCACAAAAATGGAGTATTGAGGGATCGAGGAAACTTCTAATTTGCAAGAAAGTATTTCAGTATTTCATAGTTAAAAAGTATTGAAATTATTTCGGAGCATAAGATGAGCGAATTAATTCATCCATAAAAAATGATTTTGCTAATTTTTCCGATTCATTTAATTTGACTATGCCAGTTGCGATTACGTATTAAGTAAAATTTCAACTGTTTTGCCAGAAAAAGAATCTTTAACACTTGTCTTCCCTAAATTCTTAAGTATTAATCGACCTTCCCCATGCATCTCTAAATTCACATCCTAATTTGGGTTTAATCTCGGATCTATATAATGTAAAAAGATAAGGAATGGAAAATAATAAATGAAAAATTTGACCAAACATATAGCGAATTGCAACATTGCAAAATTAAATTTATCTTTAAATATAATCCCGGAACTATTTGGAACTCCTCTAAGCAATACGGAATCTTAAGAGCTTTCTAGGTTGATGATGGTTAAGCAGCTACACATTTCTAAAGCAAAAGAAATAAGATTAAACTCATGTGACACGATGCGTAATGCCCAGCCGAAGCTCGGTTGCCTATGGGACGGGATCAACGATCAAAAAATCAGATCAGTAATATACGTTTACCAAGAGTAGATCATCCTTTTCGAATTCCTGGTTTAAGATTCCACGAGAACAAATGTACATATTAACAATTGTATCCAACGCTTTGGAAATGAAAGGAATCGTAGAATACATATGTGAATGCTAAGAGCCCACCACCGCGAAAAAAATTCAAATTACCAAACAGCATAAGTTTGACTGGTCGTCCTTTAAAAGTGAAGAATCAGCAACAACAATAACCAGGTTTGTGATTCAAAGTCTATACGTTCGATTCTAGAACCTCCTCATTGCAAATCTTACAGAAAATGATGGGCAAATTTTCATACAAAACCTGAATAAATTCAGCCGAAGGAGACTCGACCACCTATAATTTAAAGCGAACGAGTCTATCGCCTGAGAGAAATTACTGACGCAATGTCTACGCGAATGAAATCAGGACCTGTTTCACCGCGGTTTGTTCAACCGCTGATGAACGGGGCGCGCCGAAACCGGTCTTGATTTTGAAGTGTTTTCTTTACTGTGGAAATTTCCTTCGAAACAATGATCCCCTTTTTTCGTATGGTTATTTCTGCAGTGTAATGGACCAGAAAAGGAGGTTTCGGAATAAGCAGGGGAATTTTGCTTCTTATGAAGATAATTTTCCGATAGATGGAGAGTAGAAAACACATAAGTAAGCCAGCTCGGCATTTCCATAACATCGTCATAACTATGTTATTCATGCCCTACGCGATTTACAATTTAAACCAAGATTCCGAAGCAACACGCAGGAAATCCATTTCTTTTCACTAAAGGCATGTTTTTTGACACTATTTACAGAAATGTTCGTGCTGTTACCAGTAATTCAAATATAAAAATCTGTTAAGTTTATCAAATGTATGTACATCTATAAGCTTTAACTCACATCACATTGTTGACACAGTGAAAACTTTATCATTTATTCATCATACAATTACACACGTTATAAATAACAAGTGGTAATACGTAGACATATACGTATGACGGAAATGGATATTTTGCATAAATTTTATAATGCTCACAATACAACGCACAATAATTATTTTCGGTGACATACTGACCATTCATTTAATTAGCTAATATTCATTTAATCATCCCACTTCTATTAATGCCCCTGTCATAATGTACTTTTGTCAACAAATTTTATTGATAAGNTTGAAATAAAAATGAGAATGAGAGTATATTACGAAACCCCGTCCTTTCCCTCTATCCCCTTCACAAGGTATAAATACCATCATCATCATCATCCACAGCTCTACAGCCGGTGTGGTTTTATCTGTTATATACCTTCATTCGTCCTCCCTTTTACTTGCTCCTTCCATCTTCCAACTCTCATTGTCTTCAAGTCCTCTTCAACATGTTGTAACCATCTTTTGTGTGGTCCGTTCCTCTCCTCCTAGTCCCTTCCATCTTGCTGTTAATTAACAGTTTAGACATTCTGTTCTCTTCCATCCTTTCAAGATGGCCCAACCACGACAGTAGCAATGACTTGGAGAACCTAACTATATCCTTCCTTCCAATATTTCATTAACTTCCCAGTTCATTCCGATTCTCCACCTTTCTCCTTCTTTTACTGGGCCAAAGATTGATTAGACTTTCGCCTCCCGTGCTCTCATTTTGCTCTTAACGAAAACTCGCCATGCCCTCAATGGTAAAATGAACTGAGGACCGTATAGGGCAGAAATTATAGGCTGAGAAGTATTCAAAGAACTTGAAGCATAGAACCTTGCGATTAATTTTCCTTGAGAAATCCTCACGTTAGTCTGGAAATATGTGCAAAGAAGAAAATTCTGTACTTTCGTACTAGAATGGAAAAACGTTTTCATTTTGAGATGCGTGAAAGATAGCCCTTTTGTCCAAGGAAATTTTAAAGTTAGTAAAAATACGATTGTGAGATAGCTAAGTCTCCCTGCTGGATTTCTATTATTAAAATTAAAAAATCGAAATATTTAAAGTGTTAATGCTCAACACCACAACATTAGAAATTACCTGTATCGTTTGTAATTGAAAGCAGTATCCGGTACAAAAAGTGAGGTAAAAGTATGAAACAGGAAAATATTGAAATAATAGAAAATGGAATGTTACCAATTAGGGACAAAGTCCTGATTAATTGAAATGAAGCGGTGACAGGGTACAATAGCAACCTTCATTAAGGTACTAATTACTTAATTGTATCCTGTATTAATTATATCGTCTTAATTAATATACAAATCCATTAAAAGTATGATTTGATAAATTATCCATAATATTTTAGGCGATGAAAGATTACGCATAAATCAAAATAATCTATCAAAAACAACATATCTGATGTAGAACTATATGATTTTTGTAATCTTCTCTTTCCTGATTAGTAAAACAAAGTTTTTGATTGAAATATTGCTGTATACGTCCTATAAGTTTGTGTTCATACATTTCATACGATAGAATTTACATAATAATATTTACACGCAGTTATTTACACTGTTATTACACATTATTATACACACAATTGTATAGATTCATACATATTGANTATTTTGTTTTGGGTTGAAAAGGGGTCCGTCGGAAAAGTATATCATGACGGTAGCTGGTATATGTTTTGTGCGCGACTGAAGAGATGTATGAATGGAAAGTGAGGAGGAGTTATAATTGGAAGGCTGCTTCATAGTAACAATAATAATGCGACTTTATTAGGGCGAGATTGAGACTATCAAGTCTCTACCTACATCTAACCCTTCGTCATACGAAATTTAAAAGAGATAGCTAGAACAAATGCAAAGAAGAAAACCAATTTGTGGATTTGAAAATCTAAGCTTGCACTTCGGAAAAAATACACCACAGTAGGAAAACACCCACATGAAGGGGGGTGTGATAAAGCTGCGAAAACCTACTGATAGTTAACTAAGTTTTAAGGAAAAGTCAGGTTAAATCACATCTAAAAAGCAAAATAAATAGTACAGATACACTAAGTATGTTGATAGATTACATAAATGGACCATTACACACGTTCCTATAAACAGTCATAGGTGCCAATTTACTTTTTTTTTATTTCGATAGATGAGTCCTTAAAAAGTCGCTAAACNATTTGAATATGCTTTGGAATTCTTTCTAAATCTTTGATGGAGGACGGGTGGTGTGTTTGAAAGTTTCACGTCGTTTTCGTTTTTCATCTCACAAATTATTGCGCTTCCATTGATGCTACGAATGAATCGATACATCATTATTATTTATTTATTTACATTATCGTTGCAATTTGGTATATACCCGGTGGCAACGGTCAGGGGAATAAAAGAAAATTGCTGTAATATGTCCAGCATTTGCCCAAAGACGGGAGGAAACCCCCTCCAAAAACCTCCAGTGGACATCACAGATCTTTTCAATTTTATTTATCATGAACCTGATGAGAAAGTATGTTGATAGATTACATAAATGGACCATTACACACGTTCCTATAAACAGTCATAGGTGCCAATTTATTTTCTTTTATTTCGATAGATGAGT
>APVN02036247.1:0-12339 GCA_000376725.2 Ladona fulva
TTAAAGAGATTTTCTCACGTCACACAGAGACATCAACCATAATTCCCAAAAAAATTGATTGCAAATAAAGAGAGGAAATGTGGCAGAAAATTGTAATAAGTTGTATTTTACCCTCGGGGGAGAGGACTATATACGCGAGGCCAATGACCAGAGTCCATTTTGTCCTCATTTCTTCTCTTCATTCTCTCCTTCTCCTCTGCCGCTTCCTTTTCAATTTCAGCTTCTGGCCGCTCCACCAAAGCCAAATGGGCGAAACCAAATTTGGCAACAGTTTCTCTGCGATCCAAGCAAGGAAAATCCCAATCCACTTCTCCATCATCTTCAGCAATGTATAAACCATAACGATCTACATTTGGCCTGAAATCGAGATAGATTTCAATCAACACTTTTATACTTCCTTTCTATTCATTCTTACCAAACAATGGATCACATTAAATTTTTTTTAATTATACAGATGACAGCTTGAAAATTACCATTATATGCAGATTAATAATGTTGTGATGTGATCTTAAAATATATTTTGCAGTTTGAAAAGAGGGCTTAGCAGTGAAAAAAGAAGACTCACAGAAGTGTGGTTGCTCCTTTCCTTTCGGATGCAAACTTCCAGCACACAAGACCAACAAGATCCCGTACTTTGGCAGTTGCCAATACACTCACTTCAATAGGATACTCTCTCTCGCCTGGGGGAGCCATTGTCACAAATATTCTATACTGACGAACAGCCATGCCAACTTGAGCCTGTGCATATATAATAAAGGATTTTTGTATGATTTCCAATACCGATTAAAAGAAATGTATTCTTTATACTACTTACACTTCCATCGAACTTAGCAAACTCAACGTATGGACTTTGTGGCAGTGCTGGACTCTTTTCTAGCTGATCTGACAGAAGAGATTTGCACTTCCTTGCTAGTGGCTTGGAAGTAACTTTACCAAATGCATTTTCCTTCGGGAGCACTTTCTTTTTAAACATATCTTCTCTGTCCTCCTCTGAAATACCAAAAACGGGGAAATGACGAGTCACTCTCTTTCACTGTAACATTAAATAAGTTTAAGCAGCTGTAGGGCGTACAAAAATTCAGTCCACAAATGCATCAGATAAGAAATATTTTTAAAATCAAAAAACTGCAAAAGTGAACGCATTACATGAAAATTACAAATAATGAGAAATAAAATATTGCATGTGTGAACCTGATATATTAGGCGTGTACTCCCACTTGACATGACGAATTTTTGATGCTTTCCTTCGTTCCTTATCTAACTGCTCCAAACGCTGCGCTGTGTTAGACCTTAGTCTATGAGCACCAAATCCTAACTCTAAGAAAAGGAAACATTTTATATTGTACCAGACTGTCTACGGTGCATCTATAGCCGGAAATTCGGAAATAACGTACCAGACTGAAGTTCAAAAGATTGTGCTAGTAAATCAGAGTCATCCGCATCATCCCCTAAGCTTTCCATACCTGGATAACACTCTACTTTCGAAAGACTAGCAAATTTTTTTGGCAATTCTTCTCCCAGCATCACCATTTCACATATCCCGGTATTATCACAGGATATAAATGAGTTCTGAATATGTGACAGTAGCCAGTGTTTGTTGTCATACATTGCCATCGTTTAGAATGTGATATAATGGGCAGTAATGACAGAATTTCACTAAAATGCAACGGTATGACACATGCTTCATACTATTAGTAATCCACATGGATAATCATCGATGTATACTGAACAAAACGGCATCGACAGCAAAACACTCCAGTAACAGTTAGTCCATTTGTCCGTTTAAGCGGCAAAGCCCTGTTTTAATGTTAAACAAATCCATCAATCAACAATCATAATTTCAACATTGCACCTACAAGGCTTGACGTTAATTCACATCTATGATATCTAACCCCTCGCATTGAAGATTTTCGCTTGTAAAGTATGACATACGATTTCTGAGGGCGCAGTGGTATAAACAGTATAAACGGTACAAACTGGTAAACAAATCATGAACTCTGCGGATGATGTTATCGATGAATGTGGAATTAAGTTAATAACAGGAATGAAAGTTTCATTGCCAAGAAAGGCAGGCCCTTTCTATAAAAAAGAAGGAGCTGTAAACCGGTAACGAAATGAGTATTTCTACCTATTAATCCAGCGTCGTAGTTCCCTCGTGGGATCTAAATTTTAATACAAATTTCTTCGTTATAGAGCTATTGTTGTTAGTGCTTTATCTGTCTACGCAGACAGTGGAAAGTCAGTTTTAACTCCTATACGTGCACTTGATGGCATCGGAGCAACCGGAGTGACTGGACTTCTATTAAGAAAAGAATGTCATGAATCACAGGTTGAAGTAACCATTAATGATCCAAACGAGCAAGCTTTTAGTATCATTAAGAAAAATGCAGAAATGAATAACCTGACTGTGGAAGTCACTAATCGCGATGCGTGCGTTTTGATGCACGAACGCGCATTTAATTTCATGTGAGTATCACCTTTCATGAACTAGAATGTAATGACACATCATATCTTTCCGATTTTCCGCATTTACATTGATTTCAAAATATATCCTAATTAATACTGTCTGCTTCCGCTTTTAATTAGAATTTTCCGTATTTATAAAATAATTGTTATTCTTACCGATTGCTTTATGTAGTACAATGTTAGTGGTCTATGATACACGGATGGCACATATTTACGCTGGACTTGGAATGGCTGCTGCATGTCAACTTTTCCTTGTGCCTTTCATAATTAATAGAATTAGCAGTTGATTTATGCAACAAGGGAAAAGCTGAACATATTACTTCATGTTTTAGTTGCCTACTGTAAAATGGTAGAATTTTCTTGTACTAGATCATGACATCGATGATAACAAAGTCATAGTTATCTATTACCACTATTATTAATCATTACCCAACATTAGCTTGGTTCTTTCTCACTCCAGTTTTAATGTTTAACTAGGCGAAATAACTTATTGGTTTTGTGATACCTAATTTTAAGTGCATACCTAATTTCTTACAGTAGATTCATTCCCTATATATTTGAAGACTTGTTCAACTAAAGCTACTCCTACTATGTCAATGAAATGAGAAATTTTGCATTATAATTCACTTATGTCTAATGATGTGTTATCTTTTAAATTTTAGCCATTTAGACTGTCACACTTCAGCATCTCAATATTTAGATGCTGCTTTTAGGAATATTCCAAAAAGAGGTATCCTCATACTTACTACTTCTGATGACTCTGCTCTTTACGGACGCACACCAGAAATTGCACTGAGAAATTATGGAGGGATGATAGTGAAGACTGCATACTACAAGGAGTTGGCTGTTAGACTAGTTCTTGCTGGAGTTGCAAGGTAAGGTTTACTCTGCAAAAATTGAGCTTCTTTTAGCCACTGATTTTTATCTTCATTTTTGTTACTTAGGTTGTGTTTTACTTGGTCGTACACAGATTTAGTTAGGATGCCTTACTTGTTCTTGTTATTATGGGAATGCCTGCCTCAGCATGTATCATTATTCAAGGATTGTATTAAATTTTTACTTTCTCAGTTACAAATAATAATTATATCTATTTAATTATTTTGATTTTGTCAAAAAGCTACATATTTACTATGGTTGGAAAGAAGTTCATGGTAATACTGTCATAATGTGAACCATATAATGCACAACACTGAAACATCTACATGTCCTCAAAATAAATTCTGGACATATGTACAGCCTGTTACTACACACATGGAAGACTGGATAACAGAGGCCATCCCATTCTTGACAGTGTTTGCAAAAGAGCACCCTGTCACATGGGGGTTGGCATCTCTGTAGTAGTTACAAGTTGTTGTTGTTACAAGTGCTTTGGCAGCTGAGATCTTTTCACATGTAGGCCCTTACTGGGAATTGAACAGGGAATGCTTTCATGGAAGTCAAATGAATTGCCCACTTGGCTATCTGAGAGTCCAAAACGACACCTCTGGTATTGTTTGCTCAGTGTTTCCTTAACCTTGTTAGAGGATGGGCTCATACTGGGAGTTGGGGAATATTCAATATCCCCCAACCCCCACTGTTGGAGTTTTTGAGTAACAAGAGTGGCACTGTGATATTGTGCATTGTCATGGGTCACTATGGGGGATGTACACAGAATGGATGCAAAGCAGGACATAGATGGTGTAACTCAGTCAAGTGGGTTACTTTATCCTATTCTTGTGCTGTTCAATGCTGATCTGCCTTCAGAAAAGGACTAGCAGTTCCACATATACTGTATCAGTGGGCAGATGACCCATTCGTGGTGCCTCCTCCACATTTTCACTTCCTTGTTTGAACACTGCTTATCGCCAAGCTACTGTTTGATATGGCAGTGCTTCATTGCCGCATGCTTCCTGCAGTCCTGCATGGCACTCCCTTACATTTCTGCAATGGGCCACTTAATCCATGCCCTCTGCTCCAATCTCTATAACATTGTTTAACAGTGGTTCAATTTGAACACAACACTTCACAATGGCTGTTTTGTCTGAGGAGATGTATGCAACTAACCACATTGGATGCACTGAATAGATAAGCCCTTGCTCTATTTGTCTTACTTCTTTCAACGACCTATTGAATTGTTTCCATTGTGGTAACAGTTTTCCTGTGATTTTCTTTTCATCCCTCATTGATGGGAATTCATTTGTATTAGGTACTGGTTAGAGAAAAGTCTTCATTGTTGTTCATGGCTGTGATGATATGAATGCTACTGAGGTACGAGTGACTCTGAATACATTTTGGTCACTCCTTATTGAATGCTATGAAGTGTTATTCATAGGGCCACTATGATCCAATTATGGACACCTTCCCCTTATAGGATAGAGATGAATCTGAACATCTAATCCCTTATCTAACCTAGTTGATAGAGATGATGAAAATACTATCAGTGATAATTGTGGCTGATGATTCTACACATGCTGGTTTGGCCTGAATCTAAGCTGTTTTTTCCCCAAACACATTTACAGAATGGATGCAAAGCAGGACATAGATGGTGTAACTCAGTCAAGTGGGTTACTTTATCCTATTCTTGTGCTGTTCAATGCTGATCTGCCTTCAGAAAAGGACTAGCAGTTCCACATATACTGTATCAGTGGGCAGATGACCCATTCGTGGTGCCTCCTCCACATTTTCACTTCCTTGTTTGAACACTGCTTATCGCCAAGCTACTGTTTGATATGGCAGTGCTTCATTGCCGCATGCTTCCTGCAGTCCTGCATGGCACTCCCTTACATTTCTGCAATGGGCCACTTAATCCATGCCCTCTGCTCCAATCTCTATAACATTGTTTAACAGTGGTTCAATTTGAACACAACACTTCACAATGGCTGTTTTGTCTGAGGAGATGTATGCAACTAACCACATTGGATGCACTGAATAGATAAGCCCTTGCTCTATTTGTCTTACTTCTTTCAACGACCTATTGAATTGTTTCCATTGTGGTAACAGTTTTCCTGTGATTTTCTTTTCATCCCTCATTGATGGGAATTCATTTGTATTAGGTACTGGTTAGAGAAAAGTCTTCATTGTTGTTCATGGCTGTGATGATATGAATGCTACTGAGGTACGAGTGACTCTGAATACATTTTGGTCACTCCTTATTGAATGCTATGAAGTGTTATTCATAGGGCCACTATGATCCAATTATGGACACCTTCCCCTTATAGGATAGAGATGAATCTGAACATCTAATCCCTTATCTAACCTAGTTGATAGAGATGATGAAAATACTATCAGTGATAATTGTGGCTGATGATTCTACACATGCTGGTTTGGCCTGAATCTAAGCTGTTTTTTCCCCAAACACATTTACAGAATGGATGCAAAGCAGGACATAGATGGTGTAACTCAGTCAAGTGGGTTACTTTATCCTATTCTTGTGCTGTTCAATGCTGATCTGCCTTCAGAAAAGGACTAGCAGTTCCACATATACTGTATCAGTGGGCAGATGACCCATTCGTGGTGCCTCCTCCACATTTTCACTTCCTTGTTTGAACACTGCTTATCGCCAAGCTACTGTTTGATATGGCAGTGCTTCATTGCCGCATGCTTCCTGCAGTCCTGCATGGCACTCCCTTACATTTCTGCAATGGGCCACTTAATCCATGCCCTCTGCTCCAATCTCTATAACATTGTTTAACAGTGGTTCAATTTGAACACAACACTTCACAATGGCTGTTTTGTCTGAGGAGATGTATGCAACTAACCACATTGGATGCACTGAATAGATAAGCCCTTGCTCTATTTGTCTTACTTCTTTCAACGACCTATTGAATTGTTTCCATTGTGGTAACAGTTTTCCTGTGATTTTCTTTTCATCCCTCATTGATGGGAATTCATTTGTATTAGGTACTGGTTAGAGAAAAGTCTTCATTGTTGTTCATGGCTGTGATGATATGAATGCTACTGAGGTACGAGTGACTCTGAATACATTTTGGTCACTCCTTATTGAATGCTATGAAGTGTTATTCATAGGGCCACTATGATCCAATTATGGACACCTTCCCCTTATAGGATAGAGATGAATCTGAACATCTAATCCCTTATCTAACCTAGTTGATAGAGATGATGAAAATACTATCAGTGATAATTGTGGCTGATGATTCTACACATGCTGGTTTGGCCTGAATCTAAGCTGTTTTTTCCCCAAACACATTTACAGAATGGATGCAAAGCAGGACATAGATGGTGTAACTCAGTCAAGTGGGTTACTTTATCCTATTCTTGTGCTGTTCAATGCTGATCTGCCTTCAGAAAAGGACTAGCAGTTCCACATATACTGTATCAGTGGGCAGATGACCCATTCGTGGTGCCTCCTCCACATTTTCACTTCCTTGTTTGAACACTGCTTATCGCCAAGCTACTGTTTGATATGGCAGTGCTTCATTGCCGCATGCTTCCTGCAGTCCTGCATGGCACTCCCTTACATTTCTGCAATGGGCCACTTAATCCATGCCCTCTGCTCCAATCTCTATAACATTGTTTAACAGTGGTTCAATTTGAACACAACACTTCACAATGGCTGTTTTGTCTGAGGAGATGTATGCAACTAACCACATTGGATGCACTGAATAGATAAGCCCTTGCTCTATTTGTCTTACTTCTTTCAACGACCTATTGAATTGTTTCCATTGTGGTAACAGTTTTCCTGTGATTTTCTTTTCATCCCTCATTGATGGGAATTCATTTGTATTAGGTACTGGTTAGAGAAAAGTCTTCATTGTTGTTCATGGCTGTGATGATATGAATGCTACTGAGGTACGAGTGACTCTGAATACATTTTGGTCACTCCTTATTGAATGCTATGAAGTGTTATTCATAGGGCCACTATGATCCAATTATGGACACCTTCCCCTTATAGGATAGAGATGAATCTGAACATCTAATCCCTTATCTAACCTAGTTGATAGAGATGATGAAAATACTATCAGTGATAATTGTGGCTGATGATTCTACACATGCTGGTTTGGCCTGAATCTAAGCTGTTTTTTCCCCAAACACATTTACAGAATGGATGCAAAGCAGGACATAGATGGTGTAACTCAGTCAAGTGGGTTACTTTATCCTATTCTTGTGCTGTTCAATGCTGATCTGCCTTCAGAAAAGGACTAGCAGTTCCACATATACTGTATCAGTGGGCAGATGACCCATTCGTGGTGCCTCCTCCACATTTTCACTTCCTTGTTTGAACACTGCTTATCGCCAAGCTACTGTTTGATATGGCAGTGCTTCATTGCCGCATGCTTCCTGCAGTCCTGCATGGCACTCCCTTACATTTCTGCAATGGGCCACTTAATCCATGCCCTCTGCTCCAATCTCTATAACATTGTTTAACAGTGGTTCAATTTGAACACAACACTTCACAATGGCTGTTTTGTCTGAGGAGATGTATGCAACTAACCACATTGGATGCACTGAATAGATAAGCCCTTGCTCTATTTGTCTTACTTCTTTCAACGACCTATTGAATTGTTTCCATTGTGGTAACAGTTTTCCTGTGATTTTCTTTTCATCCCTCATTGATGGGAATTCATTTGTATTAGGTACTGGTTAGAGAAAAGTCTTCATTGTTGTTCATGGCTGTGATGATATGAATGCTACTGAGGTACGAGTGACTCTGAATACATTTTGGTCACTCCTTATTGAATGCTATGAAGTGTTATTCATAGGGCCACTATGATCCAATTATGGACACCTTCCCCTTATAGGATAGAGATGAATCTGAACATCTAATCCCTTATCTAACCTAGTTGATAGAGATGATGAAAATACTATCAGTGATAATTGTGGCTGATGATTCTACACATGCTGGTTTGGCCTGAATCTAAGCTGTTTTTTCCCCAAACACATTTACAGAATGGATGCAAAGCAGGACATAGATGGTGTAACTCAGTCAAGTGGGTTACTTTATCCTATTCTTGTGCTGTTCAATGCTGATCTGCCTTCAGAAAAGGACTAGCAGTTCCACATATACTGTATCAGTGGGCAGATGACCCATTCGTGGTGCCTCCTCCACATTTTCACTTCCTTGTTTGAACACTGCTTATCGCCAAGCTACTGTTTGATATGGCAGTGCTTCATTGCCGCATGCTTCCTGCAGTCCTGCATGGCACTCCCTTACATTTCTGCAATGGGCCACTTAATCCATGCCCTCTGCTCCAATCTCTATAACATTGTTTAACAGTGGTTCAATTTGAACACAACACTTCACAATGGCTGTTTTGTCTGAGGAGATGTATGCAACTAACCACATTGGATGCACTGAATAGATAAGCCCTTGCTCTATTTGTCTTACTTCTTTCAACGACCTATTGAATTGTTTCCATTGTGGTAACAGTTTTCCTGTGATTTTCTTTTCATCCCTCATTGATGGGAATTCATTTGTATTAGGTACTGGTTAGAGAAAAGTCTTCATTGTTGTTCATGGCTGTGATGATATGAATGCTACTGAGGTACGAGTGACTCTGAATACATTTTGGTCACTCCTTATTGAATGCTATGAAGTGTTATTCATAGGGCCACTATGATCCAATTATGGACACCTTCCCCTTATAGGATAGAGATGAATCTGAACATCTAATCCCTTATCTAACCTAGTTGATAGAGATGATGAAAATACTATCAGTGATAATTGTGGCTGATGATTCTACACATGCTGGTTTGGCCTGAATCTAAGCTGTTTTTTCCCCAAACACATTTACAGAATGGATGCAAAGCAGGACATAGATGGTGTAACTCAGTCAAGTGGGTTACTTTATCCTATTCTTGTGCTGTTCAATGCTGATCTGCCTTCAGAAAAGGACTAGCAGTTCCACATATACTGTATCAGTGGGCAGATGACCCATTCGTGGTGCCTCCTCCACATTTTCACTTCCTTGTTTGAACACTGCTTATCGCCAAGCTACTGTTTGATATGGCAGTGCTTCATTGCCGCATGCTTCCTGCAGTCCTGCATGGCACTCCCTTACATTTCTGCAATGGGCCACTTAATCCATGCCCTCTGNCCATAGAGCTCACAATACCATGTTCAGGTTTAAATTTTGTCACATTACAATTATCAAATGTGTGGGAGCCAAAATTGCAGAAACAACAGGGCAGGTAGGTATATGTGACTTACAGAGTTCAGGAAGACAATAAAGCCTGCAAGGTTGGGGATTCATTGATATTAGGTGAAAATTTTCTCTGGAACTAAACACAGATTTGATAGTACTTAAAGTTTCTTTTAAAATTTTTTGATACATGGGGGTCAGGTCTTTTGGCAATTCCACAACATTATCTGCCTTAATAAATTCCAAGCATTTTGAGGCATACACCTCTTGCCAAAACAATAGTACATTTTCCTTTGTCAACTTTTACCACAACCAGATTGTTGACATTCAAAAACTTTTCTACTAACAGGACTTTAAAACGGTCATTGGGAGCCTCATACAAAGAATAAAACTTGTAAATAGCATTGGCAAAAATGCTTTTTGTGGTAGTACTTTCATTTTGAAGAGCCATTTGTCTGAAATTGTCCTCCCTCTTCCTGTTTCAAATGAGACTAAAATAGCACCTTTTGAGAGATGGAGGGAGGATAAAAATTTTGAAATTCCATAAACAAAACCCAAATCTCATGGTTTACAGTTTTCTCCCCTGTGATGCTTAGTGACATAAAAAACCTCAGGCTCGCTAAGATCTCGTAGTTTCTTCAAAATGAAAGTACTACCACAAAAAGCATTTTTGCCAATGAATGTTATCCAATGATGATTCTGGTATGGCTATAGAAATATCTACTTTTCAGATGCCCCAGCAAGCCTCCTCAGATGTGATTGTCGCCATAAGTGTCCAGGGAAAACAGCTTGCTGTGTGGGACCAATTTGGTCTGGTCCAATATTCTGTACTGACTTCATCTCTTCAATTATTGATAAATTAAGTGCCAAGAAGAAAACACCTAATTCAGTGTGGCAGTCCACAGCTTCTTTACTTTCACTCGTACTGGAGGAAGCACATTGTCGTGGACGAAGGCCTTCCACTTTGAAAAGAGAGAACGAAGATGGGAATGAGAGGGAATGCAAAAGAATGAGAAACTCTGATTGGAAACCAAATGAATCTACAGAGAGTATTTGTGTTGAAAAATCTCCAAAACCCAATAAAGTGGAGTTGCATCAGACTCCTCCATTTTATTTTAGTCTCCACCAAAGACATTCAGGGCGTGGAAGGGGCAGAGTTCCCAGGGCAGATGCTGCTGTGATTAGGCTGCGAGAGGCAGACTTTTGTGCAAGTCGGACTCATTTTGATCCATGTGCTATTCGTACCAATGCTCCCCCCACTGAAATATGGAGACTGCTTGGAATGATGTAAAGTGATTAGAATGTCTTCTTAGATTCAAATCATTTTGGAAATTATTATTTTCCTGATCTCAGATTCTTTACCAAAGTGTAACAACCTCTCATATTGTGTTTAATTACTTGACTGACAATAATATGTTTGAAAGTTGAGACATTTGAGTAGAAGTTTCAATTTTGCCTTGGATCTTCATAGCTTCTTCCCTTTATTCCATTTAAGCATGATAAATTCATAGTTTCCTTAATGAAATATTGAATTAAATAATGGAATTATTTTTAAAAGAAGTTAAGCATGAACTTAAGATGGGAACTGACCAATGGATTTTGCAGGTACTTGCTGAAACTACCAAACCAATATTATAACTAGGTCATCCCACCCCCAAAACTATGATCTTGGAAATTCTTTCAAATGATTCAGTGTTTCAAAATCATAAAGATCTGAAGTAAAATTCTTGTACTTTAGCCATAATTAATTACAATTTTTCAAACCTCTAAGATATTATCTACAAAGAACCGTTTCCTTTTTACATCGTAATGTCAATAAAAATGCAAAATAGTACAAATAATGACTACAGCACCCAACAAAAAGATCATTCATCAAAATGTGAACGTTAACAATTNACTGTGATATTGTGCATTGTCATGGGTCACTATGGGGGATGTACACAGAATGGATGCAAAGCAGGACATAGATGGTGTAACTCAGTCAAGTGGGTTACTTTATCCTATTCTTGTGCTGTTCAATGCTGATCTGCCTTCAGAAAAGGACTAGCAGTTCCACATATACTGTATCAGTGGGCAGATGACCCATTCGTGGTGCCTCCTCCACATTTTCACTTCCTTGTTTGAACACTGCTTATCGCCAAGCTACTGTTTGATATGGCAGTGCTTCATTGCCGCATGCTTCCTGCAGTCCTGCATGGCACTCCCTTACATTTCTGCAATGGGCCACTTAATCCATGCCCTCTGCTCCAATCTCTATAACATTGTTTAACAGTGGTTCAATTTGAACACAACACTTCACAATGGCTGTTTTGTCTGAGGAGATGTATGCAACTAACCACATTGGATGCACTGAATAGATAAGCCCTTGCTCTATTTGTCTTACTTCTTTCAACGACCTATTGAATTGTTTCCATTGTGGTAACAGTTTTCCTGTGATTTTCTTTTCATCCCTCATTGATGGGAATTCATTTGTATTAGGTACTGGTTAGAGAAAAGTCTTCATTGTTGTTCATGGCTGTGATGATATGAATGCTACTGAGGTACGAGTGACTCTGAATACATTTTGGTCACTCCTTATTGAATGCTATGAAGTGTTATTCATAGGGCCACTATGATCCAATTATGGACACCTTCCCCTTATAGGATAGAGATGAATCTGAACATCTAATCCCTTATCTAACCTAGTTGATAGAGATGATGAAAATACTATCAGTGATAATTGTGGCTGATGATTCTACACATGCTGGTTTGGCCTGAATCTAAGCTGTTTTTTCCCCAAACACATTTACAGAAT
>APVN02036248.1:0-12303 GCA_000376725.2 Ladona fulva
GAGCTTACGCCACATCTTGACGATTTTGGTCATGTACGGCGCCAGCAGCGGGTTCACCGTCACGATATGCGCTTCATCCACCGCGAACACGATGTCCCGCTCCGAGTACTGGTCTCGTTCGGCAATGTTGTTGATGGTGTTGGTCAAGCTCACCATCGTCAGCGCCATCTGCGCCTCATACCCCTCACGCGCCAGATGCCCCAGGTCAATCAGGGTGACATCCGCCTCTGGCCACAGGCTACCTTCGCGGTTAAACAGCTCAGCCTCGAAGCTGCCGGCCTGGGTAAACATCCCCAGCGCTTCCGCCATTTCGGCCGCTTTCGCCCGACGCTGTGGATTGCGCTTTTCGTTGGCCGTGTCGTTAGAAATCGCATACAAGGCGTTCTGTAAATCAGACGGTAACATCTGGCGCTGTTCGTCAAAGGCGCTTTTCGCCGCCATCAGCAAGGCTTCGCGGATCATTGCCCGGTCAGCCCGTTTTAACTCCGCTTCTTCCTTCTGGTCACCGCCGGTGATCATCATGCGCGCCGAGATCTCCATCTCCCCCAGATAATCCCGTTTATCCTCATCGTCGTCGTCCGCATCGATATCTCTCAACTCACTTTCATCCAGCTCCAGTGAACTCAGTTCCTCGATAAGCTTATGCGCGAAAGAGAACGGCGGCAGAGACACAGCACTGCCCGGTTTGATGCTGATTTTATTGACCGTCAGCCCCTGGCTTTCAAAGTAATCAGCCAACAATCCAAACGAGTTGCCCGCTTCAGCAATGAACAGACGAGGTCGATGTACCGCCATGGTTTGCGTCAGCGTGGCGCACAATGTCGCTGACTTCCCCGCGCCGGTCGGCCCAAAATACAGCATATGGGCATTCTGACTGCGGTCATGCTTGTTGAGCGGGTCAACCGTCAGAATATCGCCACCGCGGTTGAAAAAACTCAGTCCGGGGTTGCCCGTTCCCGTTTCACGCCCGGTCACCGGCAACAGGCCGGCCAGATGCTGTACCCAGGTCAGGCGGGTGTACCAGTGTTTCTTGTCCGATTCCGGGTTAAAACACATCGGCAACGCCCGCAGGTAGGTATTGAGCGGCGCCACATCAAACTCCGGCCGTACCGGCTGCAGGCCGGCGCCGAGCAACACGTTGGTCAGATCGACACGTTTATGATTGAGCGTGGTCAGGTCGCTGGCACGCAACAAGAAGGTGATGCCGGCACGGTACAGCTTGTGACGATTACCCAGGTATTCCTTGACCTGTGCCACGTCCTGACGCACGCGCCCGGACTCGGTATTCTCACCGACGGCGTTCTTGGACAACTTGTTAAAGTCGTTTTCCAGCGTGTCCTGCGGCTGCACCACGATGGTCATGCAGACCATTGTCCCTTCCGGGAACATATCCATCAGCGCGTTGATTTTCTTCTCGCCACGCTTCTGCTCACCGGTGAGGGTGCCCGGCTCCGGCGGCCGGCGCAGCTTCTCGACCGGAATGGTACAATGCGCCTGATTATCGAACCACCACACCCCCTGGTCCGGATCGGACACGGGCGGGGTGAACAGGAGGGTTTCGGCAAAATCGTTCTGCACCGGCATGGCACCTTCCGGTGTGTCACGGCTGTCAAAATAGGCGGCGTCACGGTACAACGTCCCTTTATCCACCCACTCAGGGCTGGGATTAAAATGACGCAGCAGCCAGTCGTGAACCTGGCCGCCATTTTGCCGCACACACACCACGCCTGCCCCGTTCAGCGCCCCCGTCACGCGCTCACAGGTCTGATTCAGCATAGCGATCGGCGGCATCGGGTCGGTGTTGCCCTTGCCAATCCAGCGATACACCACCATGCGGGTCCGGCGTTGCTGCCCACGCCATGGCTGATCGGTGATCAGCGTGTCCTTGAACAGGCCTTCCGGACGGGCAATTCCGCGCATATGGCGCTCGGTTTCTTTCAGCCAGGATTCAGACAGTTGAGAGCCTTGCGCATGCGGCTTGATATACCCTCTCAGCCGGTCAAGATACGCATCGACGTTGTTCTCATCCTGGCAAAAGAACTGCACCACCCAGGGGTTTTCGTCATGCTCGTCAAACGAGTCCTGCAGGGCGTCTTCCACCGTGTCGCGCATTTGCTCCAGGCGATCGTCCGTGCGCCCTTCGGTGGCCACCGGTGTAATGTCGAATACGGCCCCGACGGACACCCCGTCATCCAGCAAAATACACTGCTCACGGTCGAGAAACTCCGCCCAGGGCAGGTAATCAACGATGGAGGGATTGGCGTGATACACCTGCTGTTCATCCTTTACCGTCATCTTGCCCGGGCGCCGTAACGGTTCACGTCCGTCAACGGACAGCGGCACGCCGTCCTCGTCACCCGTAGCCGGCACCGCCGGCGTCTTGCGCGTCAGGCGCTTTTTATCAAACAGGGAAAATCGCATCAATAGGCCTCCGTCCGTTCACCCGGCATCGCATACTGCACTTGGCTGTAGAACGGGAACACGGTGCTGTACCCCGGCACCGGCGCGTTACCGTCCGCCAGGTGCGGGAACACGTACATCACCAGGTCGGGGTTCGGCAACCGTGGGAACTGCTGGCTGATTTCACTTTCCTGGGTGCGGCTGTAGCTGCGATCGTCCGCCGCTGTCGCCTGGCGTTCGTTGTCGGTGAGCGGGCGGCGCAGACTATCGCGGGCCGCCACCGCATTACGCGCTGAACCGCCCCCGTCTTCACCCTGCCACAATTCCAGCATCGAGCTGTCGCCTGGCGGCAGCATTTCCTCTTTCGACGTCGAACAGCCGGCCAACGCCATGACGCTGACAATGACTGCGGTCGCCAGGACTCGGTTAAACAGATTTTTCCGCATGATTATCATTCTCTTATAAGCAAACACAGCAGGAGCAGCACACCCAACCAAAACGCGCTGCTGGACAGCAAGACCAGCGCCCAACTCTGTGGGCGACTCATCCTTTCGCATTGACGCCACAGCATGCTTCTCCTCCTCTGAATGACGTGTTAATCCAGTCCGCCGGTGCTGCCGTCTTCGCCGGGCAGGCTGAAGTCGTAACGCACCTTGCGCCCTTTGGTCTCAAAATCTATCGCCAGCTGGCGGGTAATGTGCACGGCCAGTTTCTGGCCCGGAGGGACGTAGACGGCATCAAACATCATGCCGTAGCGTTCGCGCACCCAGTCGGCGGTCTCTTTCATCCCGCCGGACAGGGCTTTGCCCAGCACCGCCTGGCCGGCATTACCGGTCATGGTGGCGGTGATACCATTCACATTGTTTTGGGTGGTGTATTGCCCCTGGCTGATCCCCTCACCGGCAGCACTGGCGGCAGACAACGCGGCAATGGTCGGCAGATAGGTCGAGGCATTGGATTTACGTTCCCCGCCGATGCACGGAATGCCGTTGTCATCGGAGATCCAGCCAATACCGGCAGTCGTGCTGACGTCTTTGCCAGTGTTGCCGCTATTGTTGTTGCTGTTGGCCTTCATATTGGTGTCAGGATGCGGCAAGGTGCGTACCGTACCGTCCGCAAACACAAACGTAATGCTGTTGACCTGGCCACGTACGCAGGACAACGTCCAGTCGCCGCTGGCCGTCCCGGAGACAATCGCCCCTTCCACGTCCGGCAGCTCGATGCCGTTGGCGGTCAGGTTGTCTTTGCCAATCATCAGTTTGAACGGGTAGGGGTCGGTCACCGTGCCGTTGATCGGCACGCGGCCCAGCAGCGCCGTCATCGAACGACTGCCCACCAGGGTCGAGTTCTCGGGCAGGGTGAACACCGGCTCGGCGTTCTCCTCCGCCCCTTTTTCATTGGTGTGGCCTTTGACCTGCTGCTCATAGGCAGCTTTCTGGCGCGTGATGGCGTTGTCCGAGAGGAACGACGTCGGGAACTGCGGGCCGTCTTTGGCACTGTTCGGATTGCGCGGATCGGGTTCTTTCATGTCCTTCGGACCGACCCACATCAACCCGTCCTGGCCAGGCGCCGCACTGCCCTCGCCGGCCCCCATGCCATCCAGCCCCAGGCCGAGCGGGATATCGCTGTCGCTCTTCGCCTTGTCTTTGTTTCCGGCCAATTGTTCGGTCAGCGTCTGGATTTTCCCCATCAGCGTTTGCTGCTCTTGCTGAAGCTGCTGCTGACGCTGTTGCGCCTGCTTCTGGTAGCCGGCAACGGCCTCGTTGACCTGGCCGGAGACATTGGTATTGCGTTTGCGCAGTGCTTCGTTTTCTTTCAACACTTTGTCAATGTTGCTCTGCAGCTCGGCCTGCTGGGTTCGGGTGGTGCGCAGGGTGCCGACCAGGGTACGCAGTGTGTCTTCCGGGGTATCCCCTTCAACGCCCAGGGCGCGCAACTCCTCCGGCGACATGTTGGCCAGGACGTTATGCGCCTGCTGGGGTTTCTCCGGCGTTTTATCGTCTTTGCAGGCTTTGAGCCCGACGACAATGGACGCTGCCAGCACGCCGATCACAATCACTTTCGGCAGCATATTGGATTTCACGTCAGCCATGGTTTGCCCCCTTCTTCACCGCTTTTACGGCCTTGCGAACGACCGACGGCTCCGCGACAAAGGCGCCATCCGGGCGACCGGCGGTGACCAGGTACAGCGTGGTGGTGTCCTCCGGCGTGCCAACGGGTCCCAGGTAACGATGCTGGAAGGTGGCCGTCACGAATTGCCCCTGGAGCACCCGGGGATCCATCGTGATTTTACGGCTGGCGGTGTTCTGCACCTTCAGCGCCACCACGTTGCGACTGCCAATGCCCCAGCCGCCCAGCGGCGTGATGGCCACCGGCTCTGACGGGTACAGAGTGGTGATGCGTTTCGGCAGGTGCGGGTTAACCGGATGAATGCCGGGCACCGCTTCAACCGTACGCACCGGACCGTACAGACTTTGTGCCGCGTAGCGTGTCAGCACCACCGGCAGCGGGGCGTTGTATTTGATTTTTTTACGCTTCGCCTGGGTGCCGTCTTCCGCCCCAGGCGCTGCCGAAGGGTTCCCGGCTAACGATGACGGAGTATCATTACTGCTGCTGATCGACGACACGTCACCGCTGTAGACAATGCGCACCGGCTCGGCGGAGCCTTTGTCCGATGCCGTCACATCGAGGAGAATAACCTCCCCGTTTTCCACGTCATGCAGTTGCAGACGCGTTGGCGGGAAAGCCGCATCAGCTTTCAGGTAAACCGCGCCGCCACTGCTTTGCACCCGCAGCTTGCCGTTCAGCGCCGGCGGGAAGCCGACGCGGACATTTTTATCGGCAAACAGCACCCGCTCCTTGCCGACGGCCAGCGGGATTTGCAACGGGATACGCTCCCATTTCATCAGCTCTTCCGCCTGGGCTACCGGTACGGTGAACGTCGCCGCCAGGGGAAGCACACTCAGGGAAAGCGCCAGTACGCGTGCTTTCATCATTGGAATACTCCTTTCTTCTCAGGCGCGGGTTCCGCCGGCGCCGCAGCCAAACGCTGTGGCATGCTGTCGTAACAATCCAGGGCCAGACCGAACTCATTACGCTCCGGATCCCCTTCTGCCCGTACCACTTTGAGCGGGTAGCGTGTCAGTGCGCGTTTCACCGGCTCGCCGGCGAAAGACTCGTCCGCCACCAGGTCAAGGCGCACCACCCAGTTATCACGGCCTTTCACCGTCACCGGGCTCGGGTTATAACGGCCGTTGTAGCCATGCTCGGGAATTTCGAACACCACGCGCGTCCTGCCGGCCAGCTCACCGCTTTCGCTGCGCTTTTTGGCGTCCGCCTTCAGAAAACGTGCGCAGGAGTCCGTCAAATAAGGGGACAGCGCGGCAATTTTGGCTGGGTAATCCGCCTCACCGTTTTTTGGCCAGGCATTGAGCTGTTGGAAAATGTAGAAACCAAAACTGTAAACCGTGGAGGGAGGAACCTCCCACCAGGCACGGGTAGAGCCGCTGCGCAGGTCGGGAGGATTATGGATAGTCAGGTTATCCGGCGCCCGCATCCAGCCGATGCTGGCCACCAGAAGGAAAACAACCAGCACGCCGCAGGCAATGCGCAACGTGAGAATGTGCTGGTCGCGGTTTTTAACCGCATGTCTGAAACGGCTCATTGGGACCTCTTTACAACGCGGCTGCGACGCAACGACCAGCCCTGTTTGTCGATAATCAGGGTGGGATCACCCCACCCCATGCGACGTTTACGCGCCTCGAGGCGCTGCCAGATATAATTCTCCGGTTTACCGCGCTTGAGGCGCGTCAGCCGGCTGCCACCAAACCAGATGANGCCTGCTGGGTTCGGGTGGTGCGCAGGGTGCCGACCAGGGTACGCAGTGTGTCTTCCGGGGTATCCCCTTCAACGCCCAGGGCGCGCAACTCCTCCGGCGACATGTTGGCCAGGACGTTATGCGCCTGCTGGGGTTTCTCCGGCGTTTTATCGTCTTTGCAGGCTTTGAGCCCGACGACAATGGACGCTGCCAGCACGCCGATCACAATCACTTTCGGCAGCATATTGGATTTCACGTCAGCCATGGTTTGCCCCCTTCTTCACCGCTTTTACGGCCTTGCGAACGACCGACGGCTCCGCGACAAAGGCGCCATCCGGGCGACCGGCGGTGACCAGGTACAGCGTGGTGGTGTCCTCCGGCGTGCCAACGGGTCCCAGGTAACGATGCTGGAAGGTGGCCGTCACGAATTGCCCCTGGAGCACCCGGGGATCCATCGTGATTTTACGGCTGGCGGTGTTCTGCACCTTCAGCGCCACCACGTTGCGACTGCCAATGCCCCAGCCGCCCAGCGGCGTGATGGCCACCGGCTCTGACGGGTACAGAGTGGTGATGCGTTTCGGCAGGTGCGGGTTAACCGGATGAATGCCGGGCACCGCTTCAACCGTACGCACCGGACCGTACAGACTTTGTGCCGCGTAGCGTGTCAGCACCACCGGCAGCGGGGCGTTGTATTTGATTTTTTTACGCTTCGCCTGGGTGCCGTCTTCCGCCCCAGGCGCTGCCGAAGGGTTCCCGGCTAACGATGACGGAGTATCATTACTGCTGCTGATCGACGACACGTCACCGCTGTAGACAATGCGCACCGGCTCGGCGGAGCCTTTGTCCGATGCCGTCACATCGAGGAGAATAACCTCCCCGTTTTCCACGTCATGCAGTTGCAGACGCGTTGGCGGGAAAGCCGCATCAGCTTTCAGGTAAACCGCGCCGCCACTGCTTTGCACCCGCAGCTTGCCGTTCAGCGCCGGCGGGAAGCCGACGCGGACATTTTTATCGGCAAACAGCACCCGCTCCTTGCCGACGGCCAGCGGGATTTGCAACGGGATACGCTCCCATTTCATCAGCTCTTCCGCCTGGGCTACCGGTACGGTGAACGTCGCCGCCAGGGGAAGCACACTCAGGGAAAGCGCCAGTACGCGTGCTTTCATCATTGGAATACTCCTTTCTTCTCAGGCGCGGGTTCCGCCGGCGCCGCAGCCAAACGCTGTGGCATGCTGTCGTAACAATCCAGGGCCAGACCGAACTCATTACGCTCCGGATCCCCTTCTGCCCGTACCACTTTGAGCGGGTAGCGTGTCAGTGCGCGTTTCACCGGCTCGCCGGCGAAAGACTCGTCCGCCACCAGGTCAAGGCGCACCACCCAGTTATCACGGCCTTTCACCGTCACCGGGCTCGGGTTATAACGGCCGTTGTAGCCATGCTCGGGAATTTCGAACACCACGCGCGTCCTGCCGGCCAGCTCACCGCTTTCGCTGCGCTTTTTGGCGTCCGCCTTCAGAAAACGTGCGCAGGAGTCCGTCAAATAAGGGGACAGCGCGGCAATTTTGGCTGGGTAATCCGCCTCACCGTTTTTTGGCCAGGCATTGAGCTGTTGGAAAATGTAGAAACCAAAACTGTAAACCGTGGAGGGAGGAACCTCCCACCAGGCACGGGTAGAGCCGCTGCGCAGGTCGGGAGGATTATGGATAGTCAGGTTATCCGGCGCCCGCATCCAGCCGATGCTGGCCACCAGAAGGAAAACAACCAGCACGCCGCAGGCAATGCGCAACGTGAGAATGTGCTGGTCGCGGTTTTTAACCGCATGTCTGAAACGGCTCATTGGGACCTCTTTACAACGCGGCTGCGACGCAACGACCAGCCCTGTTTGTCGATAATCAGGGTGGGATCACCCCACCCCATGCGACGTTTACGCGCCTCGAGGCGCTGCCAGATATAATTCTCCGGTTTACCGCGCTTGAGGCGCGTCAGCCGGCTGCCACCAAACCAGATGACGAGGAGAGGGGTTACCAGCATGCCGGTGGGTATCACAACCCAGCCGGCAAGGGGGAAAAAAGGCAACGACACGAGCAGACCCAGCCCTACGCCCGCCAACGCCGCCAACCCCATCTCCGGGGTAGTAAAGCCCCGGAAGACGACAGGTTCGGCGTTAAGGCGATCAGGCAAAAAACGGATAGTCTGCATGGTGAGCCACCTTAGAACAGGATTTCCGCGGACTTGCCGACCAGCCAAATCACGGTCACCAACAGCACCACACCGACCAGCACAATGGCGCCAAACTTGGCCCAGGTCGCTTTACCATCACGCACTTCAGCAAAGGTGTGAATGGCAGCATTGGCGACAATCAGGAAGGCCACAGCGGCAGCGACCAGACCAATAATGACGATCCCGTCCTGGAAATAGCCTTTGATGGTATCCATCAGACCACCGCCGCCACCGGAGGACGGGGGTTCAACAGAGGGTAAGGCCGCTTGTGCCGACTGACTGGCGGCATAGGCCAGGGAAGTCGCCACCGCGACTCGGGCAGATAAATGACGGAAAAAACGAACAACAACATTCATAAAACTTTCCTTTTTGCAGTGTGAAAATAACAACGTGTAAAACTTGTCCAGCGTCGCGCTCAGGTCAGCTGGCAAACATCCAAATCGAGACAACCAACAAAAGAACGGTTTTGATGACGAAGTGAACCAGCGCCCCATTCCGTACTTTTTCGTTGCTCCACCCCTGGTACACATCGATCAGTGCCCAGGCCGCCCAGACAAACAACGTCGCCAACAAGCCGCCGATGCAAATCAGCGACAGAATGCTGACTTCAACCCCACCGCTGGCCGCATTGAAGGCCTGTTCCTGTGCACCGGTCATGGACGCTCCCGACGGTAGTTGCCGGCCACGGCGCTGCCATCACGGGGTTGCGCGCGCGAGGGCTCCAGGTAACGATCGATACCGGCATTGATGGTCTTGAGGTCGGCAGTGGCGCGGGCATAGTCAAAGAAGAAACGACCACGCTCGGACGGGTCGGCCTGAACGGCGGCAACGCGCGCACGTTCAAGCGCTGCCTGCACCTGAATCAACATGCGCTGGGCGGACGCCAGCTCATCTTTTTCAGCAGCCTGGGCAGGCAGGGCAGTCAGCAAAGTCAGCCCCAGCAAACAGCCGGCGCCGAGACCGCGAACAACGGAGATAGACATACACAAGCACTCCTTAACGATTAGGGTGCTGTCAGGGTGCGATAGATGGGGGATCAGGTCAGCGGATAACTCTTTATGGAATTTTGATAATTTTTACTCACTTCAGGAGGGGCCAGGGAGGGTGAATCTATTCAGGATAGTGGTAATCAACTGACGCGCCGCTACGCGGCTTGTCTGCTGACGGCGGCGCACAAAAACCAGTTTTGTACACCGCCGTCCAGCCCGGAATTCAGGGCTACAGGTACTTTTTGAAGGAGGCGGTAGTTACCGTCACCGCAATACCGAGGAGGATAGCAGCCGGCAACAACAGCAGATTGGGATATACTGCGGTTGGCCATGACAGGTACAGCATGCAGGGAATATAGATAGCCGGCCTTACCATTCTTTTCGCATGATGATAGACAAAGCTGCTTTCATAGCCGGCACCATAACGACGAACATCACGCCGCCCCAGGCCTTCTGTCAGCGCAACCAAGACCACCAGGATAAACAACGGGATGGACAGCACCAGAATGGTCACCCGCACCAGGGTGATGACGGTGACGTACACCGTCGCCATCAGGTACTCTTTAAGCGTGGCGGCCAGCCAACCACTCCAGCTGTTCAGCTCCCTGGCAACGGCATTCTGGCTGTGTACCTGCGTGTCATACGCACGTTGGATCCAGTCCAAAAAGCCGCTGTCCACGAAGGTCCATTGATACGCCACCATAATCCAATGAGTGACGGTCACCGAAGGTTCAGACAGCAGCAGGCTGCGCGTAAACTCGGAGGACAGGTACCCCAACTCGGTGTTCATCACCGCTTCACTGTGCGACGCACCCAGCTCTGGCCAGAAGAAGGCCATCCCGACATATTCAATCACCAGGCTCACGAACAACGAGGCAAAGAACACCCCGATCAGCATCCATGGCCAGCCCCACAGCACGTTGTAAAACAGCCCATGTTTACGGGGTTGGACGGGCTGCTGAGGCTGATTATTCACCGCTTGTGACATTCAGCCCTCCTTTCATAACAACATCAGGCATTACCTGGCTTGCTGACCACCAGGACTCGCTGGTCCGGTAGTTGCGCTGCATCTCCTCGGCAATCTTCTGCAAATTAGCTGGCATCAGTGCATCATCGCCGTCGCCACTCGGCAGAGGCATCCTGATTTTCCATAATTGCCCGCCTTCCAGCAGCGCAAACGCCTGGCCCTTCGGCAGGTTGATCACATCTGCCGGCATCAGCAGCGGCGTTTTCACCGTACCGACACGATCCTGGGTGCTGGACGTGAAGTCCTGCCCCTTTTCGACGTCGGCCGTATCAGCGTGCCCCGACACCAGGGTTTTGGTGTAGACATCGACCTCCGGGAGCTGTGTCGTCAGCAGCTGTGCGGTCCGGTTCTCGCGCACGCGCAGCATGATCAGGGTATTGAAGTTACCCGTGACCTGGGCCGCCTTGGCGGTGCTCCCGATGCGCGCCTCAATGTCTGATTCGGTTTGCGTGTAGGCCGTCACCTGCATGCCGGCGCCGCCACCTTTGTTGATAAGAGGGATAAATTCGTCCCCCATCAACTCATTGAACTCGTCACAATGCAGGTTGATAGGCAGTTTGCCGTCTGCGCGGGTCGGCAACCCGCCATGCATGCCGTGTTTATAGATATGGCCGGCCACAGACACCAGGTCAGCAAACATACTGTTGCCGACGGCAGAAGCAACCACTCCGTCCGACAACGCATCCAGCCCGACGTAAACAATGCCGCGCTTGCGGATGACCTGTTCCCAGTCAAATATCGGCCGGGGATCGTTCATGTCCATGTAGTTCGGTGCCAGCAGCTCTGCGGTCTTACCGGTGGTGAGTTTTTCCAGCAACGGCAGCAGTGACGCCACAATTTTATCAAAATAGGTGCGGTCATAGCGCACAGCCGAGCGCAGTCCATCCAGGATAGGATCATACAGCTGCTTGCCGGCTTCCGAGCTCAGGGCCATTTCAACCGCGAATATTTTGACCGCGTTCGGTTGTCCCTGCATGCTGCGCGGCACATCGTCTTCCGTCAGTACCTGCAGGTTGTTGTCTATCTGCTGCTGCAGTGCCGGCATACGCGTTTCAATCACCTTTTTCGCGTAGGTCTCATACAGTTCACTGATGTTGTTCACATAACGGGTGATCAGGGTGTAGTCCGGTCGCTGCCCCAGGGCGACCAGGGCTCGTGCGACGATGTTGACGAATCGCCAGGCGAACTCGCGGAACGCCGCACTGTTGCCCTCCCCACTCAACTGCCCGGAGATACGGCCAGCTACCTCGGAGACACGCTCAAAACGCCCGACGGCGTTATAGCGTGCCGAGATATCCGGCCAGCCCAGGTGGAAGATGAACAGCTCATCCCCGCGGCCGGCACGGTGGGCTTCAGCCCAGACCCGCCGCAACAGGTCCGCATCGCCTTTTGGATCAAACACAATGGTGATGTCACCGCGGCGAATATCCTGGGTGATCAGCAACTCTGCCAGGCGGGTTTTACCGACACGGGTGGTGCCCAGCACCAGGCTGTGCCCTACGCGTTCGCCAAGCGCCATTGAGACATCGAGCTCGTCGGGTTCAATGCCGTGAATGGCAGGGTTGCCACCTACCGGCGGTGACGGTCGCACTGGATTGAGTGGAGAATCCTTGCGCAGCAGCTTCGACAGCCAGGGCATGCTGTACTCGGTCTGCAGTTCAAGGCGGCGCGCCATTTGATAGGCTTTGGAAGGCTGGACATACTTCTCGACTTCCGGACGGCGCGTGTCCATCAGGCGCTGGGTATGTTTTTGCTGCCAACGAAACCCCTTCCCCAGGAACAGCCGCTGCCGGCTCACCGGGATCTGTGCGCTGGTCATGACATAGCGCGGCAACCGGCGCAGGTTACGG
>KZ310407.1:17876-58687 GCA_000376725.2 Ladona fulva
GAAGTGCCTCACGGAGCCGCCGATTTTTTTGCCGTAAAGTCCCGGGTTTGGACATAAAGGAAAAAAGCGGACTTCCATTCTACGCATCATGGGTTCGATTCTAGCGGGCCCCAAAAACGGCCACTTTCCCATAAGAATGCATTGAGCGCATTTTCAAAAATTCATTTCGCGTACTTAGCGTAAAGATAGAACAATGAAATTTACGGAAACGTTAGAAAATAATTTTATCTTCCGTTTGCCGCAAAAGATTTATCCCTGATGGCCCCAGGTTCGATGCTAGTTAACTTCTTAGTGAAAAACTTTCAACAAATCTTTTCGGGTATTTCTAGGTAAGATACGTTCAAATTAACGACTTCGATAGAGCGCAATCACCTCTATAGTATACCTAGAGGATTTTACCCTGTGGGTCCTTAGTTCGATGCTAGGGCAATTTTCTATCTGAAGTTCATGAATTCATTTAGGGTATTTTCCGTTAAGATAGAAACTTGCAATTCACGTTGTTGCTAGAATAAATGATTTTCTATCGTAAGCCATAAAGATTTTTGCCCTAAAGGCCCTGGTTCGATCCCAGGACCAATTGAATTACCAAATTTTCAAAAACTCCTTACGAGATTTCCTGGAAAGGTAGAAGTTTGAAATTCGTTACATCTATAGAAGATAGTGATTTCTATAGTATGCCGTAAGGTTATCTGTCCTAATAGACCCAGGTTCGATGTTAGGACAAAACGTATGGACGTATTTTGAATAATTCGTTTACGTTTTGTAGTTGGTGGATTGAAGTCCGTTTATAGCAGGTGAGGTGTAGCATGAGGTGTACAATGATTTAGTTAATCTATCTTACATTAAGCTTGCAGTATGCAAGCAACTTTTACTCGTATCTCTTTATATAGACGCTTCTCCGGAGATGTAGATATAATTATATAAAAAGCGGACATTCATTCTAGGCACCATGGGTTCGATTCTAGGAGGCCCCAAAAACGACCATTTTCCCTTAAGAATGCATTGAGCGCATTTTCAAAAACCCATTTAGTGTACTTAGCGTAAAGATAGAACGTTGAAATTTACGGAATCGTTAGAAAACGATTTTATCTTCCGTCTGCCGCAAAAGATTTATCCCTAATGGCCCCAGGTAAGTTTCTACGTTATATCTTTACGCTAAATACGCTAAATGAATTTTTGAAAATGCGCTCAATGCATTCTTATGGGAAAATGGCCGTTTTTGGTGCACCCTAGAATCGAACCCATGATGCGTAGAATGGAAGTCCGCTTTTCTCCTAGATGTCCAAACCCGGGACTTTACGGCAAAAATTCGCCGGCTCCGCGAGGCACTTCCTTCTGCCTTGTCTTTAGTATCCTATATCTATATATATCCGGAGAAGCGTCTATATAAAGAGACGAGTAAAAGAAACATGCATACTTCAAGCTTAATGTATGATACATTAACTAAGGCATTGTACACCTCCTGCAGCACTCCACCTGCCGCAAACGGACTGCCATCCACCAACTACAAAACGTAAATGAATTATTCAAAATACGGCAATACGAATTGTCCTATTCGATTCTAGGAGGCCCCGTAAGATAGCGTAAAACATTCAAGAAATCATTTCGGGTATTTCTAGGTAATAAAGAACGTTCAAATTCACATCGTCGATAGAGCGCGAACACCTCTATAGTATACTTAGAGGTTTATACCCTGTGTGTCCTTAGTTCGATGCTAGGGCAGTTTTTCATGAAGTTCATGAATTCATTTAGGGTATTTTTCCTTAAGATAGTAAGTTGCGATTCACAATGTTGTTAGAATAGATGATTGTCTATCGTATGCCGTAAAGCTTCTTTCCCCTAAATGCCCAGGTTCGATCTCAGGACCATTCGAATGACCGAATTTTCAATAATTCGTTACGGGATTTCCCGGTCAGGTAGAAGGTTGAAATTCGCAACATCGATAGAAGATACGAATTTCTATCGTAAGCAATAAGGATATTTGTCCTAATAGACCCAGGTTCGATGCTAGGACATTTCTTATGCACGTATTATGAATAATTCGTTTTGGTTATTGTAGTTGGTGCATGGAACTCGGTGTATGGAAGGCGGAGTGGATCAAAAGGTGTGTAATGCCTTAGTTAATGTATCTTTCATTAAGCTTGCAGTATGCATGTTTCTTTTACTCGTCTCTTTATATAGACGCTTCTCCGGATATATATAGATATAGGATACTAAAGACAAGGCAGAAGGAAGTGCCTCGCGGAGCCGGCGAATTTTTGCCGTAAAGTCCCGGGTTTGGACATCTAGGAGAAAAGCGGACTTCCATTCTACGCATCATGGGTTCGATTCTAGGGTGCACCAAAAACGGCCATTTTCCCATAAGAATGCATTGAGCGCATTTTCAAAAATTCATTTAGCGTATTTAGCGTAAAGATATAACGTAGAAACTTACCTGGGGCCATTAGGGATAAATCTTTTGCGGCAGACGGAAGATAAAATCGTTTTCTAACGATTCCGTAAATTTCAACGTTCTATCTTTACGCTAAGTACACTAAATGGGTTTTTGAAAATGCGCTCAATGCATTCTTAAGGGAAAATGGTCGTTTTTGGGGCCTCCTAGAATCGAACCCATGGTGCCTAGAATGAATGTCCGCTTTTTATATAATTATATCTACATCTCCGGAGAAGCGTCTATATAAAGAGATACGAGTNTCCACTGAAGGGCTTCAGGATTAGAAATCGGGTTCGAGTTTTGTAATTGATTAATGAGCGGTGCAAGCTGAATTTCTTCAGTTTGCACATTTTCCTCAACTTCAGAATCAAAATAATCGGGAAGCAAATTTTTCCACGACTTATTAATCAATAATGTAGACACAGATGCTCAACAATTAGCAAGACTGAACACGACATCTTTTAAATTTACTTTTTCCGGTGCATTTTCCAAGTTTTCATTGTGCACAGGGTCATTGAGAATGCTCGTAAGAAGCAACTTGCGATATCTCAGCTTGATGTTTTGATTAACATTTTGATCCATGGGTTGGATCAGCGCAGTCGTGTTAAGGGGTAAAAACATTGCGGAAATGTCACCGTCATCAGTGCATAGTTCTGCGGAATGATGGCCGGGACAATTATCCAACAACAATAAAGCTCTTTGGGGTAGATTGACGGATTTCATATGTTGTCGAACTGCTGGAACAAATTCTGTTTTAAACCACTCCAAGAACAATTCTCGTGTGACCCAAGCGTTTTTTTTTGCCCACGATAACATACACGGAGCGTGACTGACTTGGTTTTTGGCTTTTCCGACAACAAACAAAGGAAGCTTATGTTTGCCAGTCACATTCGCACACGGCATGAATGTAATCCTTCCTTTAGTTACTTTCCTTCCTGGTGCCACTTTTTCATTAAAATCAGCTAGAGTTTTGTCAGGTAACATTCGCCAGAACAACCCTGATTCGTCGGCATTGTAAATCTGTTCAGAACTCAGATTTTTCTCATTGATTACACGCAGTAGTAACTCGATTCTAAATGGCTCAATTGCACTTTCATTACTAGAAAGCTTTTCCCTGGTTATTTTAAGACTCCTGATCCCATGACGATGTTTAAATCTGTCCAGCCACCCTTAGCTGGCAACAAAACCCTGGTCACTTTCAGTCATTTGTCGGTAGAAATATAAAAAATAGAGCTTTTTCACAAATCATTTCACCACTTATGGGTACGTGAAGCCGCCGTTGTTGAATAAACCATAAGTAAACGGCATTTTCTACTGCAACATTATCTGCCGTTTTCATAGTTTTACGCACCTTTGAACCACTTTCTGTAATGCTGACAAATTTCATTATGCTGTCTTTATTTTTCTTGATGTCACCGACTGTTGAATTTCCGATGCCGAACGTCTTGGAAATCGCTACAACACTCAGCCTTCCATACACCGAGTGCCATCCACAAACAGCATTGCCATAAACGAATTATTTAAAATGCGTCCTTAACGATTGTCCTAGCATCGAACCTGGATCTATTAGGACAGATATCCTTACGGCATACCATAGAAATCCCTATCTTCTATAGATGTTGCGAATTTCAACCTTCTACCTGCCCGGGAAATACCGATTTTTTGAAAATTTAGTCATTCGAATGGTCCTGGGATCGAACCTGAGCTTCTAGGGCAAAAATCTTTACCGCATACGATGGACAATCATCTATTCTAACAACACTGTGAATTGCATGTTTCTATCTTAACGGAAAATACCCTAAATGAATTCATGAACTTCAGACAGAAAAACTGCCCTAGCATCGAACTAAACAGCCTAGTTTCATTCTTCGATTCACTTCATTAATCCTGTTTTTCTCTCCTGTCGTAACCAGTTGTCCCAGGTAAGTGTACTCTGAACAAACATCAAGGGTTATCTCTTGTAGTAGGATTGGTACTTGTGCTGCAAAAGAATTTTACATTACCTTAGTTTTCGATAAGTTTATCCTGAGTCCTATTTTCTGCCCCGCCGCGTCCGTTGTTGAAGTCTAGATACTAGATCTTCACCGTTGGTTGCGAAGAGTACTATATCATCTGCGAAACGCAAATGACTGATATGCTCTCCAAATTCGTAGGCCTCTTTCCTCCCAGTCTAAGGTTTTAAAGACTTCTTCCAGAACGGCTGTAAAAGAATTGGTGAAAGGCAGTCGCCTTGTCTCACTCCCTTCTCAATCCGGAATTCCTCTGTTTCTTCATGCGGCATTACAAAGGTTGTGGCGTCCTTGTAGATGCTGCGTAAAAGTTGGATGTTCTTGGTATCTATCCCTTGTTTCCCCAGTGCCTCCAGTGTGGAGTAAGTACTCACCGAGTCAAAGGCCTGGGCATAGTCCACGAAGCAGAGTACTAGTGGCATCTCGTATTCATTCATTCTGCTGATAATTTCTTGCTGCGTGTGGATGTGGTCCATAGTGCTGAATCCCTTGCAAAATCCAGCTTGTTCTCTCGGTGTATGGCAGGTGGAGTGTTGCAGGAGGTGTACAATGCGTTAGTTAATCTATCTTACATTATGCTTATATATCTCTTTATATATACGCTTCTCCGGATATATATTTATCAGGGTATGGACACCATGGAATAAAGCGGACATCCATTCTAGGCATCATGGGTTCGATTGTAGGAGGCCCCAAAAACGGCAACTTTCCCGGAAGAATGCATTGACCGCATTTTCAAAAATTCGTTTAGCGCAGTTAGCATAAAGATAGAACGTTGAAATTTTCGGAATTGTTAGAAAATGATTTTATCTTCCGTTTCCCGTTAAATATGTTTGCGGCCACACAACTTCTGCTGCCGGAACCCTTCGCGATGTCTTCATCAGCGGCTTCACCGGAGGCACCCTGCCGATCAGCTGCTTTCGTCCTTTTCGGGAGGGTCCCCTCTCCGCTACGACTCTCTCCTCCAAACGTTGTCACGGTTGTTTTTTTTTCTTCTGCTCACGTCCCTCGCTGCTAAACCCGCGAAGCACCCTCGCGCCCTCAAGCGAACTTCTCCTCAACCCGCGGACACAAGCGAATCGAAATCACAAAACCCGAACATTATTAACAAAGCAACAATCAAACAAAACCTTGAGGAAAAACTCTTGCACGGAGAAAAAAAAATATACAAGCTCCACACAAAGACAAAGCAAAAAGAGAAAAAAAAAATTTAACAAATAAATTAAAATTACGTAATGGATTGTTTCCGTTACATAGCCCCACAATTTTTTTTGTCAAAATAATCTTTTTTTTTTACAAAAAAAATTACATTCCATAAAAATACATCACATTACATACACAATAATCCGGTATTTTGATGGAGGACTGGATCAGGAGGGAGGATAATAACGTTTCAAATTGGCAAAATTGTGAATCCCTAAGTCCTTGTTGTTGGAGTCCACCAGATGGCAAGCATTCGGCCCAATAATACGCGAAACGCGGAATGGTCCCGAATATAAATGAAAAAACTTATGGAACAGCTGTGCCTTTGAATCTGACACCTTAGGGGTTCTTAGTAGGACGGAATCGTTAACATCAAACGTGACTAGTTTTGCTTTCTGGGCCCTCCTCCTTTTATTTCCCACTTTACGTAAATTTTTTAGCGTGATCATTTTAATTTCGGCATGGTCGAGTTCCTCCACACCGGGGATAAGAAACTCCTTATCCACCTCACGGGATGGACGACGGCCAAAATGTACCTCCATTGGTGTGTATCCAGTAGCCTCGTGGGTAAGATTATTAAACCAACAATTTATTTGAGGTATTAAATTAAACCAACTTTTATGATCATTAAAACAAAAGGTACGAAACATGCGTGAGAGTTCACGCATGACCCTTTCACTGGGGTTCGTTTGAGGCCTTCTTATTGATGAATAAATTGCTTGGACACCCAAATCATGTAAATTTTGCTTCCATACGTGGCTAGTAAACTGGGTGCCGTGATCCGAAAGGACACGCTCTGGCACGCCACACAACTTGAAATAATAATTAAACAATTTATTTAAACAATTCTTAGCAGTTGGTTTGTTCAGTGGGTAAATTTGAACGAATTTGGAAAACACGTCGAGGACAACGAAAACATACTTATTATTGAACTTCGTCTTTGGCAAAGGTCCATAGATGTCTACGGCATAGAGTTCTTTGGGCTTCGATGGAATTATGTTTTGTAATGGCCCTTCCGCATATCGATTAGGGAATTTAGTTCTTTGACAAGAGTCGCATGTCCGTATAACGTTCCTGACTAGTCGGCCCATTGCCTTCCAGTGATATTTGTCACGAAGCCAAAGGGTCGTTTTAAATACGCCACAATGGCCATTATCTACATGGGCAAACAAAACTAAACTTTTCTGTAAACATTGAGGTATACAAATTTTAAAATTGGGTCTGTCGCGCCCAACATCAATTAATAAGAGACCGTTATGTAGAAGATATTTGTTCGCACGGGCCGATACTCTCACAAAATCTATATCAGTCTCGGGCAACTGATGGCATAATTTTAGGTAAATTTTACTTAACTGATGATCCTGTCGTTGCAATTCGATCAGCTGATTCACACTTTCGATTGGAAAGTTATTTTGCTTTATGTCAAGCGCTGCGGCGATAAACTCGCCTGGTGACCTTTCGTCTATCAACTCCTCAGTAGGAGGACGACTAAGCCAATCAGCAATAACGTTATCTTTTCCTGGGCGATATTCTATAGTAAAATCGTAACCTTGCAAGGCCATAGCCCATCGTGAAAGACGCCCATGATTTAATTGGCAAGTTTTCAAAAACGTGAGCGCCTTATGGTCAGAAAGAATAGTCAATTTGTGGCCAAGAGTTATGGACCGCATTTTCTGCAAAGACCAAACAATAGCAAGCGCCTCCTTCTCGGTCGTAGTATATGAAATTTCAGCACCTTTCAATGTACGGCTCACAAACGCTATTACCCGTTCCTCTAAATCATCGTCTAATTGAAACAACACAGCTCCCAGTCCACAATCCGAACTGTCAGTTTGTAAAAACAGAACCTTATCAAAATCAGGATATGTCAATACGACAGATTTAAGAAATGCTTCTTTTACATTATCGAACGAAACTTGCATTTCATTGGTCCAGTTCCATTTACTTTCCTTTTTTAATAATGAAAGCAAAGGCGAAATCAGGTTCGAATATCCACGACAAAACCTCGCATAATAGTTACATACTCCTAAAAATCCACGTAACTGTTTAATATTGCGAGGTGGTTTAATCTCTCGTATAGCACGTATGCGATCAGGATCCGGTGCCAAACCTTCTGCCGTGAGTATGTACCCGAGAAAAGGAACACGCGTACGACAAAACATAGATTTAGACAATTTTAACTTTATACCTGCTTTACGCAGCTTTTGGAAAACATCTCCCAGATGGGCTAGATGTTGGCTGAAAGACTGGGAAGTTATTAAAAGATCATCTACGTAATTAGTGACATACGATGAAACTTTCGGGCCTAATATGGAATTTAAACAGCTAATTAATGTGGCCCCGCTATTGCGTAATCCAAACGGAACACGATTAAATACATAGACGACAGAGTCATATAGAAAAGCTGTGTACTTCCTATCTTCCGGATGTATTTCCAATTGCCAAAAAGCAGAGGTTAAATCGGTAGTAGAAAAATATTTCATTCCGTGAAATTTTCTCAATAGGTCATCGACTCGGGGCGGTTCGTCCCTCTCCGGAATAGTAATAGCATTTAGTTTACGCGCGTCAAGACAAATACGTGGGTTCCCATCCTTCTTTTTAACGACAACTAAAGGGTTGACGAAAGGACTATTCGCCCTACTGATGATTCCCATTTCCAACATAGATGAAACCTGCTCGTCCACCTGACTCTTCCATGCAAATGGTATGGGGTATGTCTTCGACCGAAATGGAGTCGAATCGGACACCTGGATACGGAAAACATATCCTTTTGCAAGGCCTGGCTTATCTGAAAAAACTTCTCGGTGAGCTCGCAGGGTTTCAAACAACATCTCTCTCTCTTCGGAACTGAGCGATTCGGTGGAATTGACTGAGTCGCGAATCTCTGTTTCATCATGTACGTTTTCTATCCATTTTCTATTTGTCTCAGCCAAGGCAGTCTTTGTTGATTGATTCTTCTTCCGGTCGTCCGTATTCAAAATTATGGATCCGTTAACGGCAACGTTTTCTTCCTCACTCATCGTAGCGATAGCGTTCATCGGAACTTGAACATCCACTTCTAATCCGAATGACGGAATTCGAATTTCATTTTTCTTAAAGTCAATCACAACATCATTATCACACAACCAATCAGTACCTAAAATGACTGGTTTAATAAGATTCTTGACGACCAACGCTGATACATCCATTTCCCGACCGTCAATTTTGATTGATTGCAACGCCTGTTTTGTAATCGGTGCCGACTTCCTTTTGTTTGCACATACCAAATAAGACTTATTAATAGGAAATACTGGTACATTCGGGTGTTTCAACATAATCGATTCAAAGAGTTCTAGATCTATGGCGGATACTTCACTGCCCGTATCGATTAATGCTTTTGTAGGCATCGAACAACATTGAAGGTACACTTCCGGAACTATTCGCCTTTTCGCTTTTCTTTCTTGGCCTGGCTCTTCCTCCCATAAGTCTAACAAAGGGTCGCCGTCAACTACATAGGTGGCAACAAATTTATTTACACCTAATTTTGCGTCAAGACCAGCGGTGCTTCTTGGCCTTGACTCAACTCGTTTAAATCCGATGGACCTGTCATATGAGAACTACTTGGTCGGATTGGCAATGGCATTTCGGATGAATGAGGCGGCCGCGAAGGACGAGGACTAAATCTTGGAGGGGGTTGGTTTACGTTGACCTGAGAAAAATGGGATGGGTGTTGTGGTTGGGTCCGAGAATAGTTATTACGACTTCTCGAGGACACCCCTTCTTTCCGTTCCTCGTAACGGGTAACTGCTGTTTGATTATTTACCTGCTGACTTCTACTTGTAGAATCGTCTATCTCGTGAAAGTCCCCGAGAAACTGAAACAAATTACCTATTACTACACTAGAAACCTATACACACGTTATAAGGGAAGGAATAAGGAAACTACCTCTTCTCTCCACCGAGGTCCACCGGGGAATATTTAACTAAAGGAAATTGGATTGGACCATGGAACAAGGTGATTAGAAGGACAGGAAATTTAGTTAAGTTATATCAGAAATTAGCGATCTTCAGCCAATAAATTTTATTTACATACACTCATAGACTTTTGTGTTCAGTTTCGACCCATGATTACTTGTATCATCGCTCTTCACATTTTGAATACAGTATAATTTCGATAACGAGAAAAGTGACAACAGAAATCGTTTTTCATCTAAAAGGAATGGACAGAATTAGAAGTAACGGCCACGGTTCGGATTGTAATAAAATTACCATAAATCGGCTCATAGGAGAGGCAGTGTAAGTGAATTACGAGGATTAGAAAGGATGAGAAGATGACGGAAATTGGAGAAGGGTATTTTATAGCGGGGATGCGATAATGAGGGGCTGTGGACATTGGAATCGGCGCCTGAAAGAAGGGATTAGATGGGTTACGGAATTAGAGTGGTCGGAGGGAGCTTGATAAGACATGAAAGTGAGGGTTTTTTCAAGGAAAGTCGATATATTCTAAAAGCGACTCAAAGAGGAAAAATTTCTCTTGTAATTAGGCTGCTCTTTATCGAAACGCTGGATAATTTAAAAAGAGGGGACCCTTTGACCACTTTTCAGTTGCTTCAGAAGGCAAATACCAAATGGATGTTAACAAATAAAATATAAAAGAGAAGAGGGAAATTTTAGCACTATTTAACGGGAAACTAGGGGATAGGGAACTAAGAGAACTGTTATTTTAATGAACAAGGTGTACACTCCCGACCGAGGTGTCCGAGCCGCGGCCCTCAAAGCCCATTCGTGCGTCGAGTAACCGGAAAATAAACGAACTTTGAAAAATCACAGATAGGGAATCCAAGGGCAAGTATTGAGTACTTAGGTAGATGCTCATGTCTCAAAAGGCTTTCATTCTCTCTCTGTGTTTCACTCTCAGTGTCTTTGGGTTGTTTACACTTTTGCTGCTTTTTACGACTTTTTTTCGAATTTTATGACTTTGCTTAAATCCCCGACTATCTCTGTAAAAAAATAGAGGGGAAAGGGAAGATCATTTCTACCAAATATTATCTTTTAAAACTGAACCTTGGGCCGTCAGTAACTCGGAATATCCGCCTTGTTATATTAGTTTGCCTGTCACAGAGTTTAAGACGTCTTGTGGATTAAGTTATCTGACCTGCTATACCAGGACTCACAGCCTGTAAATTAAAAATCATCATCAGTTTCCTTGTAGTTTCAAGTGATCCTCTTTATAAGAAGTGTATGTTTTTAAAAGGGCACCAAACGTCTAATTCATCAGCCAGGTGCCTGCAGATTTTAATGTTAAGAAAAACATTAATCACGCGATGTTTCTACAAATCTCATTGAAAAATTAATTACATTTTTACCCTTCAAGTTCCTGCAGTTGAGGGCCGAGTTTTAGAGATAGAAGTTTATCTTTACTATTTAGATAGGTCTATTCACCTCAAGAAAGTATGTGTTTCATATTTATAATTATTTTTAATAAGCCCAGTGTTTTGAAAAATTTAACGAAAATGCTTTGATACATTACTGCTTGATGGGAATTTGAATTTTAAGACGACAGACAACCTCGATGAGATTTCGCAAGTTGGTAAAGACATCTGCGTAGTTCTTGCGGAGGCGGAAAAAGTTGTTAAATTTTTCAAAATATTTTCTGTTAGAAACAGTGCTCTTCAAAATCATATATTGTAAGTCCGCTCCGGGTCCGCTAATCCTATTCTGGCGATTTGCGTTAAAATCAGAAGAATGCCATTGAGTAGAGAACGGGTAGAGGATTCCTTTATTTCCCCAAAAAGCACAAGTCGGTTCCTCCCTCCGCCCTTTTTGCACTCCATCCACCCCGCTGCCCTTGTTTTCCCTCGTATCTACTTCTTCTATCCACTCGCGGTCTTTTGCCGCTTTTGGCAAAATCGGCATCTCCCTTGCAGAGGCACCTCCCTTGAGCAAAAGCGGCGTCTTCCTTTCAATTTTCCCCTCCGAGCAGGAAGTCCACTTCCTTACATCAGGACTGAAAGACTGTCAATTCTCGCCGTCAGTACTGCATAGGTGGGGAGTCCGTAAAATTGCAAGGGAAATACCGCAATTAAATTGAGAACAAGCAATAATGCAAGCAAGGGAGCTGTAGTCCACTTCCTTACAATATCAATTTTATTATTCACATGATTCTGAAATTTAGAAATAGTTTGAATTAAAAAAAATATTTCTGGTAATCGAAACTGGTGGAAATCGAGTGCTCGGGTATTTCTTAAAAAATTACCCGAGCAGTTCAAAACCCGAGTATTTTGGATTTCCCATTCACAGACCAGCTTAATTATCTTTCATTTCATGCGTTAGCAACGTGACGTGTAGCTCGCGTAAGTTGTTTTGTATACTCAGTTCATGTGCTCTAGATAGCAGTTCATTTTTTATGCAATAGAAAATTAAAAAGGACAGTACCTAATTCTTTTATCCCATGGTATTAATACATATTTGTTTTATTTTATAAATAGATAACAAAAAGGTCTGAGCGGGTTCGTAGAAAGTAGAGGTTAACTATCTGGAATGTATAAATATAAAATGATTATTGAAGTACGTTTTATGTTTGCGACAACTTATTGGCGTTATTTGATACTTATTTCTTAAACTTCTGTAATTTAAATCGCCAGTTATCATTTTGAAATTTATAAAGTAATAAAATATATAGAAATTTATGATTTAAATTTAATTATTATTTATCTTTTTAGGTATAGCCTCTTCTCCATCTCAAAAAGAAACTGGTAAAGTTATAAGAGAAATACTGGACGGAAAGAGAGCGTTTCGAGAAAAATGGACTGACGACTATTTTTTGCTGAGTCTAATAATAAAGCGGTATATTTGATATGCAGAGAAGTGGTACAGTCATGAGCAAAAAAACTGAAAAATTGCGGGTAACATAAGATTCGGGATACTCTTAAAAACTCCTTCAAACACCATGACGTATCTCTCGAACTTAAATTGGTACTTGTGCTGCGAAAGAATTATAAATTATCTTAGTTTTCGATATGTTTATCCTGAGTCCTATTTTCTGCCCCGCTGTGTTCAGTTCTTGAAGATTTGTAGCTAGATCTTCGCCGTTGGGTGCGAAGAGTACATCATCTACGAAACGAAGATGACTGATGTACTCTCCATTGATCCGTATATCTTTCCGTACGCATCGCTTCTTCTCCAGAGAGACTTAAATGAAAACGTCACGCCATGAAAGAAAGCTATGAATTGTGCTTAATAATGGCTTTCATTTTGGACCGTCTTTATTGGGTAAAAAGTGGAACTGACCGGGTCATTGTGCTGCATTTGCGTCGAAATGCTTCACTTCAGAATATTCTTCAGTATTCTATAGTTTGGAAAACAGAAAAATTTTCACCCCTGATCTTCTGTATTTGCACTTCCTCTCTCAAGATTTTGACGACGACGACGACTAAATTCACTTCCTGCCGGAAAACTTATGTTCATGGCTCCTGACTCGGGGTCTTATCCATGGTATTCTATTAATCACTTTCTTTTTGCTGAAGATCGCGGGTTAAGGGAGAGCGTCTGGCTCGGATTAATGTATTTAGGTTAGGGTGAATTCATTAACACAGCTTTTGGGCGGCGGCATTTGCAGATAGTTGTTTTGAGATCGTAATCCCAGATTGTGGAAAAGAGAGTGTTTTGGATAAGTTTTAGCTTAGAATCGAACCTTTTGGTCATTTTGTTTAAGGTTGCAGAGAGAGGTTTTATATTGTGGTATTTGTATATCTCAGGCGTACTGGTGTGATGTGGAACAATCAAAATCCCTTTAATGGTTTTGCTTTCGAACCTATATAGCTTCCGAAAGAATGATTTGTGCGTATAATGCCAGGTAGGTGATGCATAGGTGAGCATAGGTCTGATTATGGATAGATATGTTAGCAGTTTAGTGTTTACGTTGGCTTGAGATCTGTTAAATAGGATTCCGGCAAACTTTGCTCTTGTTGCCTTTTGAATGCTGCTTTCAACATTGTTTTTCCATGTCAGTTTTTCATCAAGTACCACACCTAAAAATTTCTCTGTCGTCTTCTTAGGGATATCTTCTCCTTTCCATCGAAGGTATGAAGCGTCTTTCTTTCTGTTGTCCCTACGAAAATTGATACGTGTTCATTTTTGAGGATTCAGAGCAATCTTCCATTTGTCTGCTCAGTTCTGTATGAGACGCAAATGAGCCTGAACATGTAAATTTGCAAGGTTTGGGTCCGTTGAGCTGCTGGCTATTGTAGTGTGATCGGCGAATAATAGTAGAGTAGTTTGGGAATGACGTGGTATGTCGGATGTAAATATATTGAACAGGGTTGGGGAAAGTATTGCTCCTTGTGGCACTCCTGCTTTGATGGGTAGTACTTGATACCGTTGATTTGGGCGATGAAGGATCTGTACTCCAGGAATGAAAATACCTTTTAGGTGAGATAGCTTGGTAGTCTTAGTAGAGCAATTTTGTATTTTAATCCTGTTATCCATACTCTGTCGAAAGCTCTTTTTTCATCGCGGGAGGCAGCAATCGGTGATTTTTTATGATTAAATCCTTTCGTTATTAATTCTGTCAGACGGAGAATTTCGTGAGTGGTTGAATTTTTCTGTGAATCCACTTTGTTCTTTTGGGATGATGTCGTTCGTTCTTAGGATGGGTTTCAGACTGCTCAACATTACTTTTTCTTAGAGTTTTCCCATGGTGGACAAGAGACTCTTGGTCGGTAGTTGTCGAGGAAGGATGGGTCTTTGCCTGGTTTTGGAATCACTTTTATCATTGCTGTTTTTCATACTATAGGGAAGTAGCCATTAACTAAACAGGCATTGAATAGTCCAGCCAACTTACTGATTATATTTTTGGGTAGTTTTTTTAGTATTAGGTTTGTGATTTTGTCTACCCCTGTTGACTTGTGTAAGATTGAAGTTAATGTAATGTATGATTAACTTGTGGCGGTTGGACCTTGGGGTTTCCTGAAGCTTGTTTTGCAGCTTCCTTTAGTTTGGCTAAGCGTTCTTTGATGGACTTATAGGCTGGACGGCCACGATAGTTAGCAGGATGACAGCCTTTGCAAGTAGCACAGTCGGTGCTGCTGTTATTGACCTTTGGCATTCCGAAGAAGGATGACTTTGTCCACATCTGACAGGCTTTCATCGTGTGTCCAAATAATTGGCATCGATGGCACTGCGGAGGTCCACTGGGGGGTCTGGATTTTTCGATTTTTACTTTCATGTTACAGACATACTGCAGTGATTCAAATATTTCTGGTGGGGATGTTGTCTGCAGTAGAATCTGAAACAGTGTCAGCGGACGGGATGGGGAGAGTGATGTGATCCCCTCTCCTTCATCTGTGCAGGCGTTGGGCGAGATGTGCAGAGTTGCACAATTTTAACCGCTGGGACACCGTGTTCCTCGAGTGATTCTGCTATCTCGTCCGTGGTTATGTACAATGGGAGGTTTCTTACTACGTAATACGTTTCCTTTTCAGTTGGAAGTAGATACGTAAAAAAATTAATTTTGTTGAATGATAGTGCGTTTTTGGAGGCGAAAAAATCGTTCGTCGTTTGGCATTTTACAATTACTTTTTGGCCTGATAACTGTGCTAGTGGTTGAAATTCGCAAGCGTTTCTGATTATTCTAAACTATTTGGCCAGTCTTTACTATTTGCTAATAGTAAGGGAGGAATTCTTTGTTTGCGTGTAGTATTATTTGCGTCCATGTTTTCTATTTCCTCAATTAGTTTCTCGCGTGGTGCGATAGGACTGAATCTATTAGTAAGAAGATTGCGGCCTAAAGAAGGGGATGGGGGAGGGGAGCAAGACGTCTCCTTTTCGCCAACTGGTCGCCTCTATTGTTATTCGACTCTGTTGGATGTGTCGAATCCCATACATCGACAGAGGAAGCAGTTTCCTATACTCATCAAGTTAGGGTCGGATGCTGGTAGATGGCTCTGGCGCGGATTTACGCGATAATTTAAACAATACGGCTATTGGGTTACCGAATTTGGTTATTTTTACCCCTCAATTTGTCCTAAAATGCGACAATCACTTAAAGCTCAAAGAAAAAAAAAACAAAATTGAAAACTACAAAAAATCATTTGAATAATAGTAGACATATTACATATAAAATCGAAAACCATGTCGTACATGAAGTTTGTTTCAGCAATATCAAAAGTAAGGCATAGGATACATTGCACGTTGAAAGCTTCTGTTCATACTGGTGGAAACTACAGAAATATCAATGGCAAATTTAATCAAAATATTGGACCAATGCCAACAATGGAACAAGTTCAGCCTAATACACATCTTTAAAGTACACAACTTAAAAGTCACTTCATTAGATTACTAATCACTATGGAAATATCATACTTAAGAAACAGAAAAATACTCTACACATGAATCACTGATATTCATCCACACAGCAGTACATAACTGCTGAAAATTCCCAGCATACATGCTAAAGCAAGCACCTTTTTGAGACGATTTTTCTGTTTCCAGGCCTCATTTTCATTTGTGAAGAGTTTGAATTTGGAAACATACGAAGAATATGAGAAAATGTGGCAATGCGAATTTGCACATGGTGATTTTTTTTTTCAATTCAAGGCTTCGTTCCTTCAAAACTCCACTGCTCAGAGAAAATTCTTCAAAAACTAGAAAGAAGAAAATTTTGTCAGTTTTCCCATTAAAATTCAATATAAAAGCACAGGTATCCAAATTGCAACAAGAAACTTACAACCACTTTTCCATTAACTTGGAATCGAATAAGAAAGAGCAATTGAATTGCCCAGCAGAAATGGACATGAGAAAAGTCTGACAGGACCTAGTACCCAGAATCTTTTGCATTCCAAGTTGCTGCATTACTAAATAAAGCTATCAAACAAGGGACTCCCAAATACCCAAGTTAGCAATGCACTCGACTTCTGTGTAAGCAGTCTTGGGTTTGATTCCCGGTGGTGCCTACATGCAAAATGATCTGTTGTTGATGCACTATTAACATTTATACTACTACTACCATCAAGCAAGAACAGACTGTTGTGCTGTTTTGGGAGACTTTGTAGGCTTCCTTCTACATCAACTTTACTCCTTTTCTTGTTATAACAAAGAAAAGTGATCCATGAGACCACTTAAAACAGAAAATGGAGACAGATCTGGAACAGAGAGAGTAAGATATATAAGCATAAGAGAAAACAAAGATGAATTATTAACCTCCAAAGATATTTAGAAACACACCAACATTTGTTTTAATGCAGTTCCATCATTACAAACTTCAGGAGACATGCATCACTTAACATCACCTTCCAGTCATTTGGCATCACCTACCAATATATAACATGCATAACCAGGAGACCACTTAAAACAGAAAATGGAGACTGACCTGGAACAGAGAGAGTAAGAAATATAAGCAAAAAAGAAAACAAAGAGGAATTAGTGACTTCTGAAGGTATTTAGAAACAAACAAACTTATTATGCACATGAAGACTTATTTTTATGCACTTATTAATCGCCATTCATAACTTATGTCTTACCATCACTTTCTTATCTTTTCTTGGCGCCACCAAAGAATTGCCCTTTTCACAGAGACCTCAATGGTAGATTTCTTCAGATCCCTCCAGTGCTAGCTGCAAATTCTTACGAGTGTCATTGATGAAAACAAGCCACTTAAAAATTTCTCATGAACATCAGGGTTCTGACAAAAGTCGACTCACATCCGACATCTGTGAATTACATTATTGGTAGATAGATATACATTCGATAGACATATATCTGACAACATAAGAGCCATTTCGAAGGCCCTGTTTATGAGTGAAAAGTTAGTTCAAAACGAAAGATAGACAGCACTGAGTGGATCAACTGCATGATCACAACATATTTTTATTATCAATACAATTTGCACTGCCGATAGTTTTGCAACTTTGTGCCAGAGTTTTGGCAATTGATCCTCAGCAGGAAAAGCATTTTGGACAGTGGTAGTAATTATGATGATAGTTAAAAGCATTATGAACTAGCATTTAACAGTTGAAGGTTTTCAGAAATGAAACAGAGTAAGTAATAATAATAATATTCCATCTCCAACTTTATTTACCATATCCATAACTCAATAATGGTTTTAGTCAAAATTCAAGTGATAACATTGCGCACTTTACCTAACGTAAATTAACTGAGGATCGTTAATTAACAGAAGATATTACAAATTATTCTATTTCTCAAGGACAAACTAACGAGAATAAAGTCCGACAGAACCGGGATTCGAAACTTCAGGAGTAACGGTAAACACAAATTGCACCCAATTCTATTTGATTTGGAATATGAAAGAGATTCTTAGCTGAATTGTTTTTAAACCTTTGCACCGGCTTTTGGGGTCGATTTGCAAATACATATGGGAAGCGTCCTCGAGGATATAAACAGAAAGCTACAGATTGCCTATTTCCAATTTACTTTAAGGGGATTGGATACAGTTTAAATTAGCAGTCTTTCGCGCCTTCGGAATTTAGTTCGAAGATATGCCGCTGTCGAGTCTTCCAAACAGAGGGGATGAGGGAAGGGCAGAGGTATGGGAGGGTAAGGAAAATGAGTCCTAAGACGGCAATGAACTGCGGACAATAAACCCAAACAAACCCTTCGTAAAGTTCCCATTCTTATTATGAAGAGAAGTTCTTCGGTGGAATTGTGATGATATATCGAGAAACGTTTAGCATGGTGTAGAATCAAATTCGAACCTTATTGTTTTCCGTTTAAAAGGTTTCTCCCCGGCGCGCCGGTTCGAATACACCTCCTTTCTTGGGCCTTCCACCGAGTGAAATGTGTGAATACGACGTACCCAAGCTCCCGACTAGATAAGAACTCACTGCTGCCGAAATACTTTTGGTTTGGATAAACTAAATGAATGGCATGCATGGAAAACCCCAGATGCTCGTGGGAGAGGGGCCTTGAGAATGCATATTCATTGACCGCCACTAGGAAACACTGCGACTTGAAATCCACCGGCACAGTTGGTATCTGTCGCATCTCTTTTACCCGACCCTCGCTGTTTTACTCCACCTCTCCTTAGAGCCTGTTAACCTTACCTTGATTCTTTCTTCCTATTCACCCCTTTCAACCGCTACTCAAATCTCTCTGTGTCCACGGGTCGCGGGGATTTTCCTTTATCACTCAATATCTCTATACAACTCCCTGACCATTCTTTTAACTATAAACCATTCTCTCTCTTTTCCTACGCGCGATTTCGGGTTTTTCCCCTACGTTCAATAAACCGCCCTTGAGCTACCACATAGCAAAAAGGGGTACCGCACTCGCCTTTGTTGAAAGCTGCCTCGGGTTCGATGCCCAACGGTGACATATTTACGCGGAAAAGCTTCACCTGTCGAAGCAATTTTAGAAATGCAAATAGCAGTCTACGCTTATTTTTGGGAAATGTATTTCATTCATCAATGCTGAAGAGAAATATATGTATGTAACACAGAAACAATAATATTGACGGATAGAGGTTCCCTGTGTGCGCGTGCTACCACGGGTTGATATACGGAATTAAAACCAATTCAAACCCTGGGAAAAGAATTCTCGTATTTTCCCTCCTCAAATAAACCCATGTTACACATACGACGATAAAATTAACGAATATATGTACTATAACAATCAACGTCGTGTGCAAGCAGTAAAACCGCTTTTCAGAGGGCTGATTCGCGATATAACCCAATAGTGTTTTAAGCGGGATGTAAAACTTGTTATTGCTTGCCCGTCGAAAAAGAGTAGGGAACGTTTTCATGGATCATTAATATACAAAAACGTTCCTTTAACCTTAAAATGAGAATAGATCTTCTTTAGTAAGATTCTTCTTTCTTTTTACTTAATTTCGCTACAGCTGAAGACGGGATAGTTAAAGAGCACGTGAACTATTGCTGTTTTACATCGGTGTGATTCTTGCTAAGTTTGTTGAATGATTGATTACTGTATTCTCGTCGTATTTTTGCAGTCATAGCTTGAATACGATCAACTTTTGGAGCAAAGACATTGCCCTCTTTTATTTGTTTATTTTCGTCATTTTAATTAAACAATGTAGAAATATTTTAGATTAACCATAATTGATCAATAACAAATCGTTAAACGAAAAAGGTTGGAATTCATCAAAATGTACGATCTATCTAAGACTGCTCAAAATCCAACAAAACACGTCATTGCAACTCTGGTTAATTTGATATGTTTTGTAACGTGAGTTTGTTTATAAAGGACACCGTCAAGCTACTCTCGCTGAGAAGAGACCGATGGGGAATGTCCCACTCAGTGCTAAAATTGGCCACTACATTTACATTTATTAAAATGTAGTTTCTATTCAAAATGCGAAGTACATGATTAAAGAAACGGAATTTGAAAAACTGATATGGTTATACAGGGGTACGACGAAAGCAATTGTTGAATTCGAGTTCATGAATTTTCCCGTAAAAACACTTTTGGAAGATGTTCTCTAGCAGATATTTCACTGTTCCACTGTATAGTCATATTTTCTCTATTTATGTTTGTCCCCATTTGTTTAATTTCCCTTTATTTGCATCCGATGATGTTTCTACGCTTGTTTGAATGAGCATGCAAGTAGGTATTCTGTGATGGTATAACGCAATCAATCTTTTCCAGCGTAATTATCAAAAACAGCAAATGGTATTTCGTGATCTTTAATCGGGATATGGAGGCGTGCCGGTATACGGAAGAATGAGCTGCATAACATTTGCCGATATTCCAAAGACCGCCTCTGCTTTCTTCTTCCGAAGAAGGCTCTCAGAGCCTCAGAAAATATCCTTTCGTCTTAATCCCTTTCTTCCTCTATGAAGGTCGTGTTGTGAGGAGGGGAAGAGTCCTCCACCAAGAGTGGGGGATGGGAGGCGGAGGGGCGACGTACACTAGCGCCGAAGCTCTTTCGATCTAATTGCTCCACAATGCGCCGGACATGTTACTCAAATTACATGATTACGGAAATTGTGTGATACTTACGTACTTGGAAAGTACCTGGATTCGAAGATAAAGGATTAAGCTAAAAAAATGTCCTAGGAAATTTTCGTATCACTTCTAATTGCCGAGTACCACTACAACAAAAGGGATAGATTTTTATGCATGTTCTCTAATTTATTTCTCCATTATGGTTTGCATGAACCTAACAAAGTATGTGTGCAAGCATAGCAACATCTTTTAAGCATAGAATGGCGAAAACAGAAATATTTTATCTATATGCATGCAATCATGGCGATGTTATTGCCAACAGCCTGCAAACGGATATTCAGGCCTTGTATCCAATGGCCTTAAGAAGCAAATAATTAGAATTATATATTAAGTCTCACTCATGTTTCAACAGGAAAGACGCATTGAAATGTATGCACTAAAAATACTTGCATACCTCACTGTTTAGGGAAACAAAACGTGCGCTTAACCGCAACCTCCACTCGAGTCATACTGGGGCAATCTATTACTGCACATCTCACCTTGTTTTTCGGCATAACTGCAGCCAAATTATCCTTAGGACCCACAAATTACCAGTTAAAGGATTTTTCAAAATGGTCGCATACCACTTTGAACGATTGTTCTGGCCGTTATGACGCTTACTTCCGCGCAGGCGGCAAGCCTTCTTCTAGTTATGGTCGCAGGACACTAGAGGCGCAAACCATGACCGGATGTGCCTATCTAACAATAAGTAGACAGGCCCTGTGTGACCTCCACTGCGAGGCAGTTTGGACCTACGGCTGCGCTGGTGTCCGCCGCTATCAGCTTTCTTCGGCTCTCTCGATGGCTGAGGTGAAGTCAAATTGAAGTTCATCTCCTTTTCTTCCACAGCGATCGCTTTGCTGGGGTTCTTCATCGAGACCTGCATTTCTTCATCTGGCTGGCTAATTGATGTCTTCCGGTAGTTCAAATCCCGGATTTTGTCGTTTTCTTTCGTCGATATGAGGGTGAATCCGACTGACAGTCAAAGACTGACTTCCAAAGAAAGAAACAAGACATTATTAGCACTGCTTTTGTGTCATCTTTAAAAGAAAGGCTAGCGGTCGAATATTTCCTTTTCTAACTTTTTCGACTCGATAAGACATTTTTATAGCTTTTATATGGAGGTAAACACAAGAAAAACATGTGCCGATATAATATTAGGAAATGAGAGTTGGCTCAGCAAAGAAGTAGCATCTAGTGAGATTTTTCCTTCTGACTACACTGTATATCGCAAAGACAGGTGTGATAGGTTAGGTGGTGGAGTATTTATTGCTGTTAGGAATAACTTAGTCAATTAGAAGTTCTGCAAAACCGAGAAAACTCTGAGATGATCTGGTGCTCAGTGNAGTTCCTGGGGTAGATTACCAAGAAACATTCAGTCCAGTGATCCGAAGGCGAACGCTGAGAGTAATGATAGCCCTATCAGTTGAGCTGGGATGGGAGATGGAACACCTGGACGTGGAATCAGCATACCTCAACAGCACGCTGGAGGACGTGATCTATATGGAGCAGCCAGAAGGACATGAGAATCCAGAACACGAGCCAGAAGAGTATGTATGTAGACTGAAAAAGAGTCTGTATGGCTTACATCAAGCTGGGTGAGACTGGAATCGATTCATTGATGGAAAGCTTCAAAAGGGCCTGAATATGACGAGGTGCGTAAGTGACCTATGTGTATACAAGTCACAAGATGGAACTGTTATTGTGGGTTTGTATGTTGATGATATTATCCTTTGTGGACAATCCCACAAATTATTGGAAATGAAAGAGAGACTGAAGGAGATGGTGAACCTAAACGATTTGGGACCAGTGACAAATCTATTGTCATTGTGTGTGACGAGAGATGACAATGGTGTCACGATCAGTCAGCCTGCATATCTGCAGGAATTGGTGAGGTCTGCCGGTCTTGATGAATGCAGAAGCGTTTCAACTCCAGTGATGATCCAGAGGGCTCCTGCTGAAGATGACGACGACCAGTGGGATGGGTATGAATATCGGCAACTGGTTGGCAGTCTACTTTACGTAGCGAACCAGACAAGACCCGACATATCCTACCCAGTCAGCTTTAAGAGCCAAAGGTGTTCCTGCCCAACTAGAGGGGACTGGAAGGAGGTGAAGCACATTCTGAGGTACCTGAAGGGGACTATGGATCTGAAGCTGCACTACCAAAGGGAAGACAGGCCAGTGTCTGTCTATGTTGATGCAGATTGGGGTGCAGATCGAGAAGACAGGAGGTCGACTAGCGGATATGCCATAGTGCTTGCAGGGGGAGCTGTAAGTTGGCAGGCACGCAAACAGAAGACCGTGGCACTATCCACTGTGGAGGCAGAGTATGTGGCCATGTGTGAGGTGGTGAAGGAAGTTTGTTGGCTCCGTTCACTGCTCATAGAACTAGGCCAGGAAAGGTTCATTGAGACACCTTGTGAAATTTTGGCTGACAATCAGGGTGCAATATGTTTGAGCAAGAATGAGACTCTTTCAGAAAGAAACAAACATATGGACATTAAGTTTCATTTCTTAAGGGAAAAGGTGTCAGAGGGTATAATTTGTTTTAAATATGTGCCATCAGGTGAAAATGCAGCTGATGTGTTAACCAAGGGAATACCAGGCCCTAGAGTTAAGGAATGTGTGGCTAAGCTAGGACTTAAGTGATTTTTTGGTTGAGATTAATGTGATTATTTTGATTTGGGTATCTTTTGAGAACAAAATTGTTCTAACAAGGGGGAGTGTCAGATGTTGTGTAGTAGATTTATGTTAAAATAATTTTGTTTGAGATGTTTATATATTGTGAAATGATGTGTTTAATATTTTAAGGTTGGTAACTGGGCGTTACTTTCGATGTTTTTTTGTTTTTGGCGGTTGAAGAGTCGCGTGGTTGTGTTGTGCTTGAAAAGACGTGTTTTGTATGAAGGGTTGACGAAGGTGAAATAAATCCATCATCATACCTCGTGGGTTTTCATTAATTAAACTCATAATAACCTAAAGGGACGCTGCTTGACAAAGCAAACATAAAAAACCAAAACGTAAAATCCATCTCTTCTCCAAAGCGAACTTCGAGGAATTTAACGAAAAATTAAATACTGATTTCTACTCATTTAAGTCGCGCGTATCACAAATGTCTACCGAAGAAACTTGGAAAATTTTCGTCGAGATTATGCACAATTACATAGACATTTATATACCATCAAAATATTCTAATCACGATTCCGAACCTAGATGGTATGATCGCGAGGTTAGAAAGACTCTTCGCAAACAAAGAGCACTGCACGGGAAATTAAAGGCCATAGAGGGAATAAACCAGTCTGATTCGAGTCCAAGAAAAGCATTACTGCTACAGAAACATAAGAAAGCNTATTCTTAAAAATAAGTTCAGTAGTGATGAATCATTGATCAAAAATCATCATAGTCTTAGAAAAAATGTCAAATCAACCCAAGTAAATCGTCATATGTGGCATTATTTCTTCAATAGATCTGTCATTAATCATTAGACAAAACCTACACTTGCTCCCTATTATCTGCTCCTCTCTTGAGATTCTGATTTTTAATCTTTCCAAGCTCTCATACCTTATCCTTTTCATTTCTCATATTCTTTTTTAAATCTCTACCAAATTTTTAATTCAAGTAATGTTCAATTTAATTTAACTCAAGTTACTTTAAATCTAAAATTTCAATTGTCGAAATCTTTTTAAGCTTTAATGCTAACTATCAATCGAGATAGAAATTTTCTACGAGGTAACACCAATGACTGTGTCCAAATACAGCTCAGGATGGAGAACCATCCAGAGAGACTGACTTAAATCTATATGAAGAAAGCAAGAGACTTCATTATTCATTAATTAATTCATGATTAAAATTAACTCCAAAGACTGAGCCCTGTAATAATAGAATAATAGTTTTTAATAATGAAAACCAAATGATAAAATCGAGTTTGATTCCATTCAAATAAGCAAGTAAGAATCAATGGTGGTAGTGTTCTTAATTTTCAGAAAAAATCCATATAAATTTATTAGTTTGGATAAATCCATGATGATCTACTAATAAGTAGCTTTTAAAAACTTAGCTCTTACTTTTTTAATATATTTTGGGTGAAATTCCTCTAGCATACATGGATATGATTATATTATGATATAGGCAAATACACTGGAACATTTGATGTGACACTACTGTTGAAGATATGACAGCATCAAATGTAAAATAGCTAAGCATTTCTCTGAATATATAATAGTCACCTTTTTATGCATGTATTTGTTTTTTATCAAACTTATGTACTATCTATTTATTTCTTCATCATTTTTCATTTCCATGGTATTAATTCTATTTTACTATTTTGATAGAATTATTCCTTTATGGGTTTTTCATATATCAGGAATGATTAACTTTTAATTCTGTAAATTTCATCAGTTTCCAGAAACAATGGTCATCTGTGGATACAGTCTCAGCTAAACATTATAATTATCACCTGACACAATTTTTCAAATATGCAAGCCATGGGGGAGAATCTTTTTTCATACATATGCCATTGTGAATAAGGCTTAACATACATAAATAACCATAGGTAACTCCATCTCATCTTTTTGGCCTTCCCTCTGAGATGCATAAAAATTTATAATTTTTGAGTTCTCATGCAATTTCAGTTATCAGATGTGAAACGATATTCTTTATTAAAAACAAAATTACTCATCATGTGGATACTAATATAGGATTTTTAATATGAAATTATGTTAGTACATATTATTTTTTCAAATAATTTATCTTCTTTTTTTTGATTCTTTTGATGATTTGCTGGGATTCAGCATTCTCTTGAAGATTTTGTACATAGAGCAAATGATGACAATGATAATAATAATTATCATCAAAATGCATGATAACAACACTGCTAGAACATCCAGCAAAAAATACTGATACCAAGTAAGATCTAAACCTGGTGATCTGAGACTCTCTATCCTGCCTTCACCATGTCTCAATAAAAACTCTGTCCAGAAGACTGCTCTTTCTCTTGGAGTTTGAGGTTGATCTCGAAATAATTTGGATAGTCTTTGCATATTTTGGCGATAGCTGAAATAAAGAAAAATATTTTACTTCTTTCTTAAATTGAATTGGTGTTTAAGACATCCTTACAATTTTCTTAGTATTATGCTATTATGTAATCATAATTTTAGGTTGTTACATTCATTATGCCTTGATTTGTAGGTATAACAATACCTGAAAGAAATCTTATTAAGTAAATTGTGGTTAAGTACATCTTATGGAAGTTATGAGATTATAGAATGAAATCCACCAAATTTATTAATTTGGAACAGTAAATCGTTTTCAATAATTTTCATTAGAACCAAACATGGCATCACATCTACAGACCTACTGGTTCCTAGAATAATAATGCAAAATTTCTGCATCCTCTTGCCTATGAAATCAAATTAATTCCATTATTTAGGACAATCAACAAATCAACAAAGTCAACATGTTATAAAATAGAGTCGTTACAATCAATCTTACAAAAATTTATACACAATATACTTTTTTCCAATTCAGTCTATCTGTGAACATTTTGCCCAATATTTTAAGCAAATTACCTACTAGTAGTAGACTGAATGTAAGCCATAGAAACAATGGATTACTTCACTCACTATGACTTCAAGATTGAAATTGATATTCTTGATAATTCTGAATTTCAGATTATTTTGATGTTTTTAAGATCATAAAAAATAAGGAATTTGCTTATTATTTACTTTCTGTTCTTTAGTCATTCCCACAATACTAGGGGAAAACAGATAACATGTAAATTAAGCTAAAAACGTATAATTTTTTTATATGTAAGATATGTTGTTTCCTAGTATTAGGAAATTTAGTCCTGATGGCAGATACATAATAAATTATACTGATGATCCTTTTCTCCTCTTGTTACTGCGTTCTACCATGTAATCAAAGGTGAGAAAATGGACTGCTATTGCCAATCATAGACATGACTGCAGGAAGTTTCCTTGGGATATCATCCAGGTCACTGCTTTGAAGTTCATTAATGTTTCAGCACCAGAAGAAGGCACCAAAACATTGATGAACATTGAGAAAGTGACCTGGATGATATCTTGAGAAAATCCCTGCATCTTCTTCACCACGAAAGCACCAGATTATGGATATGACTACTCAAGACTACTCTTAGATTTAAGAATTGATTATCACCTAATGGAGAACTTACCTAGGGTCATTGATGACACTCAAAATTGTCTTCATGAATGACTCTTTAGTAGCTGTCAAAATGCTTACTTCTCTAGACACTTTCAATTCCACCATTCTTCTTACATTTGTGTGCTGATCAGCAAAAAATGGCATTCCAACCATTGGTATCCCGTGATGTATAGCTTCTTGGGTACTTAATGCTCCCCCATGAGTAATGAATAGCAATAACTTAGGATGGCCTAGTCAAAAGAAATTTTTATGACTTTTCATTCAATTTAAAAAATGGATTTGACAAGGAATTTCAAGGAATTGTTCAGTCATTTTATGACAAAAAAAAACACATTACCCAAAATATCTTCTTGTGGTAGCCATTTCCTGATAAGTAAATTGGAAGGTAAATTATCAATTGGAGTTTTTGGATTGAATTTCCATAGAACCCTTATTTTTGGTCCAAGAGCAGCAAAAGAGCTTATCAACATATCCAGCCGTTCCTTTGCTAGCAATTCACTTTTTATGTTTGAACCCAAGCTGAAAAATATTGCTCCTTGCTCTGATCCATCTAAAAATTCTGCTAGATCCTAAAAATTGAATCCATGGTATGATCATCAAGAAAGCTCTATTAAAAATGCATGGATGTTCCAATGTACGTGCTAAGAAATTTTAGGAGTAAAACACAAAAGAGAAAATACAAGACTACTTGTGATAAGGGATAAGAAGAAATATCATTTAAACAATTAATGTATTCTTAAAAATAAGTTCAGTAGTGATGAATCATTGATCAAAAATCACCATAGTCTTAGAAAAAATGTCAAATCAACCCAAGTAAATCATCATATGTGGCATTATTTCTTCAATAGATCTGTCATTAATCATTAGACAAAACCTACACTTGCTCCCTATTATCTGCTCCTCTCTTGAGATTCTGATTTTTAATCTTTCCAAGCTCTCATACCTTATCCTTTTCATTTCTCATATTCTTTTTTAAATCTCTACCAAATTTTTAATTCAAGTAATGTTCAATTTAATTTAACTCAAGTTACTTTAAATCTAAAATTTCAATTGTCGAAATCTTTTTAAGCTTTAATGCTAACTATCAATCGAGATAGAAATTTTCTACGAGGTAACACCAATGACTGTGTCCAAATACAGCTCAGGATGGAGAACCATCCAGAGAGACTGACTTAAATCTATATGAAGAAAGCAAGAGACTTCATTATTCATTAATTAATTCATGATTAAAATTAACTCCAAAGACTGAGTCCTGTAATAATAGAATAATAGTTTTTAATAATGAAAACCAAATGATAAAATCGAGTTTGATTCCATTCAAATAAGCAAGTAAGAATCAATGGTGGTAGTGTTCTTAATTTTCAGAAAAAATCCATATAAATTTATTAGTTTGGATAAATCCATGATGATCTACTAATAAGTAGCTTTTAAAAACTTAGCTCTTACTTTTTTAATATATTTTGGGTGAAATTCCTCTAGCATACATGGATATGATTATATTATGATATAGGCAAATACACTGGAACATTTGATGTGACACTACTGTTGAAGATATGACAGCATCAAATGTAAAATAGCTAAGCATTTCTAAGAAGAATTAAGTGCATGTGTTGGCAAGATTTTACATTGTAAGAGATTACTCACTCTCTCAACCAAATTTACTACTTTTATAAAGATAATATGGGAATTCTCTTATTGTTAAAAAGAGGTCTATAATACTATTACATCATTGTATGCCTTCTCCAGAGATTAGTGCACTTACTCTCCTGTTGATAATAATTCTTTATATTTTTATAGTCCATAACATGTCCAATACATGAAAACAAGTGAGTTAAGTTATGTGCTGACTTACATTAGTATCTACAAACCAATCATGGTAAAGCAAAGAAGTCTCATTTATCCTTTTAAAATAATTAACTTAATATATATTTTTGGGCATTTCTCTTTCCTACCCATTTAATGTGTTTTCCCTCCTACCTTTGGAAGAGGTTTTGGTTCAGAGCACTGCATACATCCAACTTCAATAATTCCAGGTAACTGTGCTTGAGGTCCATTAATGGCATAATGGTTGTTGACAAGTATTAATGAAATGTTTGAGGCAATTTCTAACAGTGGTGGTAGAGGCTGACCTATATGATTAGTACATAAAAATTACAATTTTACAGTAATATCTACTCTAATGTTTGAACCAAAAGCAAATTCAGCTTAATAATTTTCTTACAAGCAATAAATTCTTGTTTTGCTTAGAACTATGCTTTTGATGACACTTAATTAATATGTTAACATTGATTTAGTTTTAAAAGCTTTTTTCCAGCACTATGGTTATTTAATGAAGAATTAGAAAAGCACTCCACAAATGTATGTTGTGCATGTTATAAGTTTAAGTTTTTCACATTCTAGAAATTTTCTCATCATAAATTTGTATTTTCACTTCATTCCTGAAATTTATTTGATACATCTGGTTCTTACTGCATCAACTTTCCGATGATTGAATTACTGTAAAATGATTATTTCTTTATGTATAAGCCAAATCAATACATTAAAATAAATGATTTATTCTCATCCTCTAGATTTTACTTCTAGACTTGATGCAAAATCACTTAGTATGTACCTAACTTACCATACAACTTTTCTGCCAATTTTTGTTGCTCAGGAATTGTAGAATACTGCATCCCAAACCAGTAAATGTCAGTTATAACTGTGTTAAATAATCTCTCCAAGAAATTCATCTTATTCAAATATGGTAATATTGGAAATGTGAACACTGATGGCATAGTCCTAGCTCCAGTTATTACATCAGTCCAAGGGCCAATACCAAAGGCAGTCAGTCCAATAACTGGAATCTAAATTAAGATAAAATAATGCATCATGATCAGGCCTCATGGGGTTGGTTTTGGGGATGTAACCCACCCCATGAGAACAGACCCAACAATAAATGATGATACCAAGCAAGAGGATAGCCTGCCTATAAAAACTCTGAAAATGTAGGTACAGAAGAAGAAAGTTGAAGTGGAAATAAAACTTCCCTCAACACTTTCTCTTTGACCAGTTTATTGAATGTAGCTTTGATCACCCTGTCTTAATTGCTATTTCAAAACACCTTACGGTAATGCACTAGCAATCCAGTGTTGAACTTTTCCTTGCAAAAGGGTCTGAAAAAACCACTGTGCAGAAGAAACAGTGCATTACATTGAAGGCGGCATGTCAATGAGTCAAAAAACCACACTAACTCCATGCACCTTCGTGCATCATCACTCAATCTTATTTTTCAGAACACTCAAAATCCAAATAAGAGCCTATTCTCTACTAATCATGCCATCTGCTGCATTTTATCATTATTATTAGTCGCCTTTGTCCCTCTGAATACTTATTGTTTCAGTTACTCATTTGCATAATGTTAGAAAAAATCTTGTGGCAGAGAAAATTAATTTTTGGATCATTGCATTAATGAGGAAGAAGTAATTATTCCAAAAGTAATGAAACCAGAGTTTCTTACACTGAAAATAACATTTTTATATGGGTAAGTTTTCTAATTGCATTGGAAATGAATTCTAAGATTAAGAAAAATCCTTTGATTTAATTTTTGGAAATATATCTTAACTATGGATCAACAGAAACGATATTAAAAATTCTGGCTATAAGAGTCTTTGGCTTTTTGTGATTTTTGGTATTATTTTAAAAAATTATTTAAATTCACAACTTAATTAACAAAAAGGAAGATGGAAGAAATATTTTATAGTCTCACCATTATTTAATCATGTTTCAATATGATGAAAAGTTTAAATTAATATTATATGATATTTATAGTCCCTGAGAAATCTCAAATTTCCTTGGAGGTTGTACTTAAAAATTTAAAACAAAACAAATGTGCAGCTCCCATTTTATTGAATTTCATCAGTAAAAAGCAGCTGTTAAATGAAATAGCTAAATCTCAAAGTCAATTGTCAAAAATCTATTACATAGGAGATGTATGCAAATTATCAATAGAATGCATTGTGAACCTTAGTAAACAGAAATTACCTGCGCATGACACTATTTTTTCAGCTTCATTCAACATCAAACACTTTTGATCAAGACGATTTTCCTATACCTTTCTATGCTATTGCTAGCAATCTTGAATAATGGTATAGAAAAAAATGTACTAAATATTGATGGAAAAGTAACTACTTTAAAAATTATTACTTATAACTTTATTTTCATTACATGTAAAAATTTCTTCAAAATATTCCAAACTTACATGTAGTCAAATGGTCATAGGCTTAAAGATAATGATATAAAAATGTGTATTTATCTTTTGCAGTGCCTCAACTAAACTAATAAAAAATGCAATGAAACAGGTTATTATAATAGCCTGTTTCATTGCATTTGATTCATTGGGATTATAATCCCAAATGCCATAAATTACATTAATTAATATATTTCTACTGAAATGGGCTAGTCAAAGATTTCTTGAATATTACCTTGTTTCCATAGAATACACATCCTTTACCATACTATATAAAAATACATTTCCCCTGATTGATGTGAAAAATTTGTTTACTTGAGGAAAGTAATTCTCGGAATTTTTTGTTACTATTTGAAAATGTTTTAATGCCATTTATTAACAGTAAACAAAAATCGGTCTACTTTGTTTCTTAATAAATCTATTGTATGGAAGAATCAGCTTACTTGAAAAGAATGAATGAAAAAATTTAATATGAAAATTAAGTCCCCAAAACCTTGATCTTGGGGATTTTTTTATAGGATTCCGTTTTCAATATATTACAGCAGAGTAGTAAACCAATCTTATTTTGCTTTTGCCTTTATTAGAGCATTTTTCGTATTTCTATGAAAGTACCTATTGGGAACTGTTTCATTTCGTATCTCAATGTTAATAAAAATGGCATAATCAAACACAGAGTGACTGCAGTTTGGAAAAACTTCTCACTTATTAAGATAAATTTGAATATTTAAATGTTTAGAGTTTCAGATGCTGCTGGTGACTTGCATGGTATATATGTAAATATATGTATTTTGAATTTTATCATTAACCCGTTAGCGCCCAAATTATTTTTTTTCGGAATTTTATCATGATTTTCACAACATACAGTAGTTTTGCAAGCAGAAACACAATGTCATATTTATTTTTTTCGTTATGTTTATAGTTTTTGCATAATTAGCTGTCCTATATATAGGACGCTGGGCGTTTGGCCCATACAATGCTTCCCAGTACACGTAAATACACATTCAATGAAATAAACCATAATGCTGACGAACTCGCAACGTCCTTGCCCACAAAGTATCCCGAATGGCTTGGAGAAATATTTTGCCGGGATAGCTCAACGGACAGAGCACCCGACTGGCAATTGGGAGACCCGGGTTCGATTCCCGGTCCCGTCAGACCTTTTTTTCAAGTCCATTCTTCCTTGGGATAAACCATTATTTTTACAATAATGGTACAAATTTGTTCTTTGGTACTTGTAAACACGAATATAAACATAAATATGTGATATAAAGGCAGTATTGTCTTTAATTCCTCGTTTCACAATTTATATTAACAATATAATTGAGCGGCAATTTCTAGGTATTGCTCCCAAGAGTCATAATATTTGATAGGTTTTTTTAAGTTCGCTTATATATATTACAATAGGTAACTACTGCTTACAAATAGTATTTATTGACTGTCATATGTAATTAATCACATGCCTGACCTAATTCTTATGATACAAAGGAAAGCACTTCATGCACAAGGTGACATTACACTTTTTGCAGTATGTTAAAGGCTTGCTAGAACAAGATTTGTATTGGCATCGCCGCTGTTTGTCTCTTTTTTCAATCATGTGTTCTTTTCCATCATATCTAATGTAATCTGAATTGGTCGCTCTTGATGTTGAAAGAAAACTGAATGGCCTCCCGCGCTGCACTCTTTTACCATATCCTAATTTTAGATAAGGTACGGTTATCGCTCTTCTGAAATCTTTAATGGATATAGACTGTTTACCATGAATATCGCGGTACAACAAATAAGCATTCACAATAGACATGTCCACAATTCTCGTGAATACACTCCAATACCATTTTTTACCTTTGATTGCAATTGCATGTTTTTCAAGTAACCAGTCATGCATATCCACACCGCCCATATATTTGTTATAGTTATTTATTAGAGCAGGTTGTGGTACATAGGCTTTTGCACTTCTTTCCTTGCACCATCTCATTACTTGCACAGTGGGTTCAAGAGTATCAATATTTGTAGCCACTGCTACACATTTATTGTCTTTCCATCTCACTATGAAAATCTCATTATTCGATTCAAATCTGTAATCGTTGTATCCTCTTGGGAACTTTTCTAGCTCTTCGGCGCTCATCAGTGTGCATTTTCCCATTCTATTTTCTCTAATCGTCCCAGTTGCCCTTATTCTTTTTCTCTCAACTCATCTAGTAGCGCAAAACTTGTAAAAAAATTACAAAATATATTACGTGACTTGACGGATCATCTACAATGGAAAGCATTTGGTTCATAACTCGTGTTCCTAGCGGTGCATTTTTAATGTTCTCAGATTCTTTACCGCAGTACAGTGAAAAATTATAACAATATCCATTTTCTCCAGAGAGTGCCCATAATTTATAGCCAAATCTAATTGGTTTACTCCTAATGAATTGTTTAAGAGGATGGTGCCAATAATACCTAATGATCATTTCATCGACAGACAAGTTTTTATGCAATATTTTCCACTTACGAAAGTTAGCATTCACCATATCTATCAGAGGTCTAATTTTTAAAGAATCTGTCATTCTTGTTATCTTTTGCTTTTGCATTATTTTGAAAATGGATTACAGATTTTATCTCTAAATATGTATTTCTGCTCATGGCATCTCGAACTAGTGGAACACCGAGATCTTCCTGGTCACTCCAATAATCTCGCTCACTTGGCAGGGTATGATAACCCGAGAAAATTAGGATCCCAAGGAAAATCCTAGATCTTCTACGGAAAGATTAAATGGTGTCCCTTTCTTATTTGTAGCGTATCTAGTAGTCTCCTCCATAATCATTGCAAACACATCGTCACTGAAAAACTCCTCGAACAATTGCATGGGGGAGTGTTTCTGTAAGCACGATTTTGCTGCCTCTAAGTTTTCTTTAGCCATGGTTCCAGTCTTTGGGAGAGTAGAATAACTGGGATATACTTTCCTCCACTTTTTAATGTCTGATCTGGATTTTAGTAGGGTTTAGTACCTTTTTAGTAGGGTTCAAAGACGTTCAATGTGCCCTATACGTATGTAGCAATGTCCCGACTCCGCAACAATGTTTCCATCTACCAAACGCCCAGCGTCCTATATATAGGACAGCGAAATGTAATGCCAATTCCATAGCAAAGAAAAAATGAAACTTGAGAAATAACAGCGTGAAATGGATATTTCACTCTTATACTGTCAAGCAATATGCATATGACCGGTATCTTTCATTTTCAGAAATTTTTATAATTTTTTTTTACATTGTAGCTTCAGCGCATTAAAGAAGCCGATTTTCACAGACTTATAAAAGTAGTTCTGCTGAAGCTCTGTAGTAAATTTTAATGATAATATCCTCGTCAGTCCCGGTGTAACAATTTGGTATCATTTTATCACATTCCCGTGAATAACAAGTGAGATATCGCGCAAAAAAGTGAGTGTCCTATAAATAGGACGCTGGGCGCTAACGGGTTAAATGGGTGGAAGTCTTCCTACTCGTGGGCTGTGGACAATTTTTTGTTTACTCCTTGGCTCTGAAACCACCTCAAAGACAATTCCTGGCTATGACCCTGATCATGATATTTTTTGTATGAGTCTAGAATGAGGGTTATGAAAAATTGCAAGTTAATTTTAACTAGAAAAGGTACCAATATATCATACTATCCTTGTGATATATTTTTCTTAAACTTAAAGCATTTAAGCTCAAAGGTAAATAAAAGTTGATTCAGTAAATCACTGTACTAATTGGCATGTACCAAATATCTTATCAAAAGCTTTGCCTTAATTTTAAGAAGGAAAGTATGTAAGGATATTAAATTTAATATAAAAGGAGGAGTAGTATCATTAAACAAGCTTCAACAGCTTGGATCATTTAGCATGTAGGTTCCCACTGGGTCTGCTTCACTGAAATCGAATGCGTTATCCACTTGGCTATCAAGGAGTCCAATAATGGATTGGAGCTCCAAACTCTTTTAGATAACTCAATGTTCTAATTTATAAGTTCTTATTATATTACCTATGTAGCTTTTAAAAAGTGTATTTGCTGTAAAAAACTGAAAAAATGAGTAAATAGGGGTAAAAATATAAATCTACTTATTCAGTTAAGCTTAAATGAAAATTGGTATATATGTGCAAAATACGGGTAGAATTTCAGCCCTACACTTTAGGAAAAATGCGAGAGTTATATCCTGATAAATGCGATCATTTTTTTCCAATTAAAATACCCTAAATGAATCTTTGCTCTAATAACATAGATGATGTCAGTTAAGGTTTGGCAAAAACTTGACATGAATTTCTTTTATATTCTCAAATGTAATTCTTGATTGGTTTAAAAACCAAAATGCTTTAAATAAATCACTTGATATATCACCTATATATTAACTTGAATATAAAAGAAATGATTGAACTGTAAAAGAATTTTTGAATTAGCCAGTCTCACTTGTTACCTAGCATTATGCATATTCATTTATGACAAGAAACATGCTTAAAAATAGAGTAATGCTGAAGCAAAGTTAAGAATAAATATCAGATTCAAGCAAAAATTATTTGCATAACTCACTTTGAACGTTGTATAGAAATCAACTTCATATCAGATCAAATTATTTTTAAGTCTTCTTAGCATGGTTGAACCTGAGCTATACATCGCCTCCAACCTCCGTTAACACCCCTCCGCCCCGATGAGGCAATGAACTGTGGCAGTGTGAGGAGGGGATATATATATATACGAGTAAAAGTTGCTTGCATACTGCAAGCTTAATGGAAGATACATTAACTAAGGCATTACACACCTTTTGATCCACTCCGCCTTCCATACACCGAGTTTCATGCACCAACTACAAAACGTAAACGAATTATTCAAAATACGTCCATACGATTTGTCCTAGCATCGAACCTGGGTCTATTAGGACAGATATCCTTACGGCATACTATAGAAATCCCCATCTTCTATAGCTGTAGCGAATTTCAACCTTCTACCTGCCCGGGAAATACCGTTACGATTTTTTGAAGATTTGGTCATTCGAATGGTCCTGGGATTGAACCTGAGACTTTAGGGCAAAAGGCTTTACGGCATACGATAGACAATTGTCTATTCTAACAACANTTCTTACCAAATCATTTGACTAAAATGTAAATAATTCATGATCAGATTTTTCAGTTAATTACTTACTCTAGTACCTCCTCCAAAGTGGTGTAGATAGAGATATGTCCACTCACTAAACACAGTTTCTATGATTATGAGGTCAAATGAGTCTGGAGGTAAATTCAACAGCTCTTTTGCTCCTTTTGTTGATGCTTGTTGGTTGCAACTCTGTTTTGTCCAGTCAAACATTTTTGACAAAGATGTTAGGGGATCATCTTTTGCCATTCCCTCAAAGTCAAATAAATCTTCTGCTGTTGTATAAGAATCCTGAAATATAACTATATAATTTAATTAATTTGTCATATTCATCTATGTTTTACTAATTATGGGAACAAGAATTTTAAAAAGTGCAATCATAAATACACTATGAGACATTTCATTGAAAAGAATGGATTAAAATAATATTTTTATTCTCAATTTGTATTAATGGGAAGTTGTACCAAAAAGGGGTCTACATGTTATACTGTTGATTGCTCTTGAAAAAGCACTTACTGTTAGCAGAAGCAACAGCTATCTCACATTTCAGAAGTATTGCTTTATTGTAATAAGAAAGGATTAAATACAACTTTGACTGGTTAATAGAGGACTCGATGAATAAAAATTGATTTTTACTTCTTCCTTATCCTGCAGACTTGCCACTAAGTGGTGGCAGAAACAGTAGATTTTCTGTTTGCTTTTATTGCTCATTTTATTTTATTTTCAAAACAATTCTTGTGAGTGTCAATATTGTAAGATCTTTTGGATTCATCTGTAATTTCAGCATCCACTCAAATACTTGCAAATTTATGTTTTAATTATAAAAATGAGCTGGTATTAACTGTTCAAATTTCACTAATTCAGAAACATATCATTTACTTTAAAGAAACTCATTTTCATATTAATTTTCAATCATTACTCTATTTTTTATTGCAGAGTGGATCATAATCTATACAACTCTAATGACTGTCTTTTCTATCACATTTGATATTCCAATATCAGTTTAAGTCATATTCTGTATCATCTTAAAGCTTCACGAAAATAACTTTTGGAATATCCAGGATTTTTATTATAAATCACTTCTTTGTATTGTTAATTATTTTGCTGCAATATGGTCCACTTTTATATAGAATACATCACCTCTAGGAGTATGAACTTCATGTTTGGAACCGTTATTTCCTCTTTGTCTGGGGATAAAATAGTTAATTGATGCCCCCTTTTGGCTAAGGCCAGCAAGAGAGAACGATTCCATATGTAATGACTTGGAGATGGAGTTGGTACCACTGCCAATATCCTGGCAGAATCAACTGGTTCCAGTAATACTGCCGAAGCAACAATGAAACACCAAAACCAAAGTTTTTGCATTTCTGAAATGATATGCAAAAGACCCAGAATTAAAAAAATATTTTTCTGAAACATTGGTAGAGTATTAAGTGTATCTATTACTCCTACCGTATGGAAAGCTGCTTGTTGGTGCATCAACTGATTCACTGTCAATGTGTTACAATGTATGAATGAAGGAGGGAGTGTTTAGATGCAAAAAGTTCAAAGTTCAATTACTCTAATTACAAAGTTCAATTACTCTACCAATTGGTAGAGTAATTGAACTCTAAAAGTATTTAATACCTCTACGGAATAACAGTGAGTAGTATGTTTTTTAATAAGATAGAAAGATGGCCACTTATGACTTTTACTAATCAAGAGCTATGCGTGCTTTGATGGTGGCCGCTGGAATTATGCCTTTAGTGCATCCTTTGCGCAGCCAAGTACGGTGCATAGGCGAGTGGGTTGGGAATAAGGATGCCAATTTATGGAAAAATTACATTACATTAATAAACGCATAGCTCCAGTGTTCGTCTTCAGAGCGGCGAACTGCTCGCGGTGTGCATAAGTCATAAGTAACAAAAAATTGAAAGATTTTCAAAAAAGATTTTCCTAATTCCCGAAAATTACTAATCACTTATGTCCATGCAGATTAGCTCTGGCTGGAAGGCTATTGGATTAAATTATCTGCTCCTATCACTTAAGAGGAATGATTAGTCCTGGAATGTTGGATTGTAGCATAAAACAAATCTCAATTAGAAATGAAGATTTGTTTATTGCAACACACCCTAAGAAAATATCGTTGCAAATATTCCATAAAGACCATTTCAAAGAGAGAGTTCCCCCGTATGAATCATTTTTCGTCTCGTAAATGGCCGGAGTTTGAGTTCGATTCACCGTCAAGAGTTAGTCCTACCTTGATGAAATTTAGATTTTAGCTTTAACACTATGATTTTAAAAAGCGAATATTACTCTGACCCGTTTTTAGAACTTAAGTATATAAAAATAAGCACTGAAAGTTTATTTATATCCGTAACATTTTCATCCTCTAACGGTTTCTCTGAAATAGACATTATAAAACCTTCGATTTGAAAGAGATTGGTTCACGAATTAATCGCACAGAAAAAGTTCTTGCGGAGAGAAAGTCCATTTTTTGCTGTTTACTGCTAAACTGAAGGATTTTTCAGTCCGCGGATCTCCTTTTTTCCTTCCTCCATACTCTGTACCTACATCTCAGAATCATAAAAGGGCATCTTAAATCTTACCGTAGTTATGACGCTTTTGAATGAGATCACTTCGTAACATGTCTGCAATATTGCTCTTACCTTAGATCTTTTACCCACACCTTGCTCTCAGTTAGTGCGAGCCGAACGCGACTTCTGTTGTTCTTTTGAATGTCTTGCAGCCTATCATGAGATTTATCAAGAAGGTAAGAGTAAGACTAAATGATCGAAGGTCACACGGTGTTTGTGTAGGGAAAAGTGGGAAATAGAGATTAGACAAGAAAAACACTGTTCGGAAGGATTATTACGAGTCCTTACGTTGCAGTACGGCCTTGAATTTTTTTTATGTTATCAGCGAAAGCCGTAAACTTCAATGACATAACTAAAGATAGTTGATTCGCTGATTCACTGGCGTAGCTATGGGATGGAGGCCGGTGGGAGGAAGGGATTTTGGCGTCACTATTTTGGGAAGGATTTTTCAAATGCAATCATCACATGAATGAATCATTCAAAATGGATTATTGGGTTTCACGGCAGATGTATGCTCACTATTGCAAAATTTGCATTAAAGAAAAAGTTCGTCAAAATATCAGAAAGAATTCTATTGAATTAGATTGAAGTAAATTGAATCTAGAGATTGCCACTTATATCGGTCCAGTTACTTACAATAATTCATATGTGCTTGCCTTCTATATATCTAGGGTTTCTTTGTAGGCTCATTCTCTTTTCCGGTAACCTTTCATTGCAACATATTTCTTCTCTGTTTTCTTCTCCATCTCCTCTTTTCGTATACCATTCCTTCTGTTCCAGTTTCAGTTCCCTTCCAAGATGTGGCTAACCCAATTCTTCCAATAACTTCCTTTTCCCGAGGAGAGACGAGCATGAGAAAAAGTCTGACAGGACCGGAAGTCGAACCCGAGTCCTTCTGGCGAAAAAGCTCAATGGTGAGAACTTTCTCCCGAAAAGTGAAAGTGGACATTTTTCTTATTCGTTTTTCCTTGTGAATATTCTTAGTCGTACGGCTTTTCGTGCAATGCCATCCTTATCCTTTTCCTTGAGCAACGATATCTTTTAAAATCTCCTTTTGCCATTGCTTTCCTTCTTCTTATATCTGTTGAACATATCCTCAGTTTCGCTTCCCTAATACTTGAATCTCTTTAATTATTCAGTGCATTCATCTTCCAGTTTAATGTTAAAAATTTCTTAATATCTACTTCTCCAAGTAGATATCTTTCTTCGTTCATTATAAAGTTCAACATCCACATCTCGACCGCCTCCGTGGATTTTGTTTCTCCTTTTCCTCCAAAAACCACACATTTTATTTTCTCCTTATTAATTTTCATTCCATATTCCATTCACATGGTGCTAAAGTCTTTCAACTTAGTTATTAATTTTTCCTTAGTCTCGGCCTAAACTACCACGTATAGTGCAGATCTAACACAGAACTCTTCTTTCTCCCAAACCCCTCCCCCTTTTCCATCAAAGCATTCTTTCATTGTTTTTGCCTAATGGATGTTAAATATCATTGGAGACATGCATCAATATTCTCCTGGGCAGGTCATCCAGTGGAAGCGACTACGAGGGACTCAATTCATGACTGTACTCCACACTGTGCTAGTAGTCTGTAGCAAATATTGAAACATTTAAAAAACATTACGAAAAGGATGTAGAGGACCTAATTTTCCCCTATAATCCCTACCTGACGAGGCATCGGATGAAAACTAAGTAGAAACATTCGTGTTGGGTAACTAAATGGGCATCATTAGGGGAATTCCAATACCTCCATGGCGATTTGGAGAAGGATCCTCAGACACTCAGGAATTATTACCCAGAAATATTTCAGTTCATGAGGGATGGACCCAGAAATATTTCATTTTACTAAGCAGACTTCAATCACTCAAAGGTAAAATTAAGAAAGAATATTTCATTCCAGTTGGAGTTGGACCGTTTGAATTGCGTTTTCAGATGAAAATGGTTGAGCACTTGTTTCAGTTTAGCACGAAGAAGGTGATGTTATTTTAGAAGTTAATTTTGGACGGCTGAGATGACGGAGATTTGTATACGGAGATATCATGTTTGAAGATCTTAGAAGTCTGTTATAAACGCTTGCTGTATCTTATTTCTCACGGCCAATTTCCGATCATGGTGATCATTGTCATTTAAACAAACTCA
>APVN02036272.1:0-12233 GCA_000376725.2 Ladona fulva
GAAAGTTCGTTGTCCCACCACGGAATCGTCTTCTCCTGGGCAACCCTCTTTTTGAGGGTTTTGTTACATATCTTTAAAATCATATTTGTCATGCTTTGGGTTACCTTATTAAAATCATCAGCCTTAACATTTAGTGAGCCCCTGAGGAGAGTTGCCACACTCTGATCGAACCTGTCCCATCTCACGCCTTTATTGCTGTAGGGGACCTCGGTCGCAACTCTGTTCTTGTCAACAATAAAAGAGTTTCCTACTTTAAAAGTAATAGCAGCATGGTCACTAGTAAAAATATCTGGAATGATTTTCCATGTCGTTACCATATTTGCAATACTTCCGTTACTTATTGTTAAATCTATGCTGGACTGCCCATTCTTGGTAGAGAAGGTGCGAAACTCTGAGGCCTGGTTATGTAAAATGAGGTTATTAGTTAAGATAAAATCCAAAAACTTTGTTCCACTTTCGTCAATTAATCTATCGTGCCAAGCGGTAGACCGTGCATATGCATCGGTGCATATTAAAATCTTTTGTCCTCTCAATGTATTGAGAGCCGTCTCCAGGTAATTTATAAAATAATCAGTTTTGACCTCGTATTTGCAATAAAGTGATATTAAGAATATTTCCATGTTATATAATAAAATGCTGGCACATGCTGCATATCTTGAACAGAGTTGACCGATTTTTGTTACTGTCAATTCTTTTGGTCTAATGATTATACCTGCCAGGCTGCCAGGAATGTTATATAATAAAATGCTGGCACATGCTGCATATCTTGAACAGAGTTGACCGATTTTTGTTACTGTAATTTCTTTTGCCCTAATAATTATTCCTGCCAGGCTGCCAGATATTTTGTCATTGACAATCCGGTAGCCAACCGGAAAGCCCTGAATGAGGCCGTTGACCTCGTACGGTTCTTGAACTAGTGCTATGTCTATGCTCTTCTCCTCCATGAACCGTCTTATCTCGGCAGCGCTTGTTTTAGCCCTCTGGCAGTTTAACTGTAAAAACTTATGTTCATTGTAATTATTACTAATCATCCCCGTATCGGTCTTTCAGAATGTTAAAAATCTTCATATATTCCGGGCAATTACGGTCCCTAGTCGAGTGGTTAAAATCATTGCCAGCTTTTTTGCAATTACCGCAGATGGGGGAGGATTCTTTCTTTGGGCAGTCCTTAAATATATGTCCAGACTCACCACAATGACCACATATAGTCTCTTTACTTTTACATTCGGCATTAGTGTGGCCAAGGCCATAGCATTTTAGGCATCTAGTCACATTTACATAGTTCTTATATTTATAGGCTTCCCAGCCAATAAAAATCCTATTATTATCCTTTATCTGTTCCAGGTATTTTCTTGAAATTTCCACTATCCAGTTTACTTTGCCCTTCGTCTGACAGTTAAATTTCCTTTTAGATACTACGATTTCAATATCCTCTCTTTCTTTTGAATAGTCTATGTCAAAATTTCTCCTGACTATGTCAAGTTCAAGCTCTCTGTCACTCCACTTATCGTCAACGTTAAAAATAATAATCTGTCGTTTGAATTCATCACTTTCTTTACTCTCAAACCATTTGTCCCAAATTGGCCACATTCTTTTAAGCACTTTACATCTTTTTCTGAGGAGGTTTCTATAACAATACCTCTGTTTCTCACCTTCCTTATGCCATATACCTTTAGGCTAGGAATATTAGGTTTGATCTTATTATTCAGGATATCCTTAATTTCCTCAGCTGATTTGGTGTCTTTATTATCTTTCGGAGTTATCAGTACCTTGTGTCTGATAATTCTTTGTTCTGGTAGGGTCTGATTGACTGTCTTACTGCTTTCAACAACTTTTACTCCTTCGCCGGCCTTACCTTTTCTTACAGCATCTGCAAATGAAGTGGTCTTAGTGGTTTCCCTAGGTAATCTTATACTTTCTTCATACTTTCCTTTCCATATTTCCGCTTCCATGTTCTTAGTTATGGCCACCTGTTCAACCTCTTGCCATTTCTCTAATATGAACTTCATTGTGACTTTATTAACTTTATTTGATTCATTAAAAAGGAATCTCTCTAGTTCCTTTCTTAGGCTGGCTATACAATCTAGACCCTTACCTATTTCTAACTTATTACCTTCGTCACCTCTTGGTACTGCCTCTGCAGCTGCAACGCTGCTGACACCACCAGCACCTCCTCCTGACTCTCCTCCGGCTCCTCCTCCGATCTTGCGTCCTGCTCCGTCTTTCTTCCCTCCGTCACCTGTGGAAAAGATCTTTTTAGCTTCAACGTCTTTGCTTACCTTCGTCACCTCTGCTCCCTCCAGCGCTCCCTCCATCGCTCCCTCCAAAGGTTTTATGTTGGAAAACCGTGCATTCCAATCTGATGTCTCATCTGACTTCATTTGACCAGCTAGTGAAGTGATGGGAGACCGGATGGACGAAGAAGCATCGGCGAGCGTTTCGAAGACATCCAGCGTTGGGCGAAAGGAACCATTAACTTTAGACTATACTCTAGATTTGCCTAGAGTCTGTGCATAGGCAACGGAGTTCATCAGGCAGAATGCACTTGATTGTCAGCTCTGGACGAATCTCCGACATCAGCTTCCAGGTCCGCAGTCGACTCTGTGAAAAAAAAAAGAAAAAAAAATCCCGCTCAGGCATGTAGGATATAAAAACATTGAATAGGCTTGGCGATAGCAAGCTTCCCTGAGGTACCCCTGCATTGATTTTAAAAGTTTTTGAAGTCGCGAAGTTAAAAGCAGTATAGAAAGTCCGATTATATAAAAACGAAGCTAAAATTCTTATTAAATAAACAGGAAAGTTTGCGTCAATTAGTTTAAAAATTAAGCCATCATGCCAAACTTTATCGAATGCAGAGGCAAAGTCAAGGAAGCAAGCTACCGCCGTCTGTCTTTTATTAAATGCGTCGGTTATATCCTCGGCAACCTTCGTTATTTGGTGCGTCGTGGAGAGATCTGGTCGAAACCCAGCCTGGAACTCTGGGATAACCGCGTTTGGATTTAAAATTGACATAAAAATGTCCTAGTAGGGTCTAAAATTACTGAAGAATAAGTTTAAAACATTTAAAGCCGGAATATAACATGATTATAGCTAAATGATCATAATAAGACTGCCGAATAGGCAACGCGACAGAATTATTAGTGACCGTGGCGCTCAGCCGGGCCATGCCGCGGGATCGAAAAGGCCATCGCAATCCCAGGGTAGCAGGTGAATCGAAACAGTTTCTTCACATTCTATATGATAAAACCTTAGAAATTGACGTGGTGTAAGAGACTCGATAGTTTGGCGCCGTTTTCCTAGTTGCTTACTCACTTTATCTCAAAAATTGGCCGAAAAGGTGTCCGCCATTTTGTTGCGTAAAATGAGCAGATATCCATATTTGAGCACAAAACTATAACGAATCAATAGATCAGAAACCATACTAAAATATGGCGTAATCGGTTTTTCCATTTGTTTCCTTTAATCAGGTCTGCATCACAGCAAACCTGAATGTTATTCAGAAAAATCCGAGAACATTCTTTTCTGTGAAAATTTCCCAAGTTTGACACCCTGTATCTTTTTGACGCGCAGAAAAAACGAAGAATAAAAGGCAGAACAACAAAATTCAATCTTCTCTGAATACCTATGCGAAGTTTCACGTTCCTAACTCTAAAAAACTATTTTTGTCCTCTTGGCCAGCTTTTTTCGATTATAGCCCACTGTGCGTCGTCAGCATAGAATGCGCAGATGGTATTGCAACCAAAATCTCTTGGTACGTCAGCACAGAAGAGATTGAAAAGGTGCGGTCCCCATATGCTCCCCTACGGAACTCCTGCTGTGATGGGATGCAGTCCAGATGCAGCGCCTCGGAATTCTACAAAAAATTTCCGATTTGTTAAATATGAAGAAATTACTTTTTGCTGCCATTTTGGGAAGCCCCAATTTCGAATTTTATGGAGAAGGCCTTCATGCCAAGTGCGATCAAAAGCCTTGGCGACGTCGAAAGAAGCTGTTGCGACATGACAACGGGTGTTGAATTCCTTAGTTATGAACTGTAGAACTCTGGCAACTTGATGGGTTGTTGCATGCTCTCGCCGGAACCCGTGTTGTTCTTCCGGTAGTAGTTCTTTTTCCTCGATTGTCTTGAGGATGAATGGAAGCAGCACTCTTTCGACAATTTTTCCGAGTCCATCAAGGAGGGAAATTGGTCGAAACTTCGATGCAGCAGTTGGTCTTTTTCCACTCTACGGAATTGGGACTATTTTTGCAGTCTTCCAAGGTGTTGGGAAGTGTCCTATCGAGATGACGGCGTTAATAATCGTCGTCAACCAAAGGACCGCAATAGCAGGAAGATGACGCAAAACTTCATTCTCCAGGCCGTCGGGACCGGGCGATTTTCGGAGTCTCAGGCGTCGAAGAGGAGTCTCAACGTCCTTCGGCTGCACCCTGGGTGTTGAGTCCGCATCTTCGTCTGCAGCATCAGGTGGAGCAGGCGGCAGTGGTGGCCCTGGGTTTGGTGAAAAAGCTTCTCTGAAATGCAGAGAAAACTCCTCCGCTGACAAGTTCGAATTGCCNCATCACGATTCTGAACATCAGTCTGCCAACTGCTTATTGCCCTGGGAGTCTTACTACGAGTTTCCAGGACATTAATTAATTTCATTATCTGTATCTGTACAATTAAACTATCTCTAAGTGGAAAGAGAAAAGCTCATGCAGGATCCCCGGAGAATTTCCTTTTTCAGCTTCCTGATTACTTTTATTACTGATCAGATTTCTACGATATATCTAATGAGATATTTGCATTTTCTTTGCTGCTCCATTAATTTCGGAAAGGTTAACGATTCGTTAGAACGATATATTCATATTATTGTTGCTGTATGCCTTGGAAATCTCAGTTGATTTCCAATCTCATCCCGCTTGGATATAATCTTCCAGTCATGAATTTCTATTTAATGATGTTCAGGCCTTTCTTTCGATTATTTTCTAAAAATGTAACGTGCCTTCATTCCTTCTGTTGCTCCGTTATTGTGTTTCAGCATCTCAACATAATACGTCGTTACTGTCAGCTGATTTAACAAAAAGTTTTCCTGTTATCTCTTCGATCGTTTTCATGCCTGACGGAGTAATGATACTTTTACTTTCTATCTCTTCTGTCACTGAACCGAAGAGAGTTTACTATCATTTAAGAGTTATTTTTGCAAATAATGATCAATCCTGAAAATTTTTATTTAGTTAGCTCCCGACAATGTATGATGTTTCTGAACTCCGGTAAATGGGGAATTGGAGACATTAACAGCGGCGAAGGAATCTGTGAAAAGAGATATTCGTGAGGTAGGTTCATAGAAAATAGTTGGTGATGATGGCTTTGTTATTATTCTAACAGGTTAAGTTTTTTCCCTTTGTGTCCAAGATGGAGGGTTAGTGAGTGGAGGAAGGAAGCATTATGATTATTATCAATTAGGTGAATAGCAAAATGTGATTTTCCGGAATTCATAAGGAAAGAACTCTTATGCCCTTCTGTACCTCTCCGAAAATTACGACCTGTCCGTCTAGTATAGATAAAACGTGGGGATAATTAAAATACTTTTTATGCTGTTAATTAACTCAGAAGCCGCTAATTTGTATCGGGGTCTTGTAGGTCCGGCAGAGGGATAAGATGATCGTCTGCGTTTTGGATGGGTTGACCTCCAATCTCCACTGCTCATACCACTTTTCCAAGCGATGTGTTGAGCGCTGGAGGTATGATGCTGCAAGTCGGCGGTTTTTGGATCTGGTCAGGATTGCGGCGTCGTCTGCATAGTGTGCAGTGATGACATTTGGTACAAAGGCCCGCGGGGCGTCTGCACAGTAGAGGTTGAACAGAATCGGGCCCCATATGCTGCCTTGCGGAATCCCGGCTGCAATCGGCTGTATGTCAGAAGCTGAGCCCCCGAAGACGACGAAGAACTGGCGATTGCATAGATATGAAGATATCAGTTTGCGTTGCCAGTCTGGGAAGTTCCATTTCCGAAGCTTGTACAACATCCCATCATGCCATGTGCGGTCGAACGCCTTTGAGACATCAAAGAACGCCGCCGCAACTTGGCCTTTGATGTTGAATTGCGATGTTAGGAATTGCAAAATTCTTGCAATTTGATGGGGTGTTGCATGTTCTCTTCGGAACCCAAACTGCTCCGGTGGAAGGAGTTCTTTTCCTTCGATCGTCTTCAGCAGATATGGCAGCAGGACTCTCTCAGCAATTTTTCCTAGGCCGTCGAGGAGGGAAATTGGTCGAAAATTCGCCGCCGATGTTGGAGGTTTTCCGCCCTTTTGGGATGGGGACGATTTTAGCCCTTTTCCACTGCGTAGGAAAATGCCCGATGCCGATGATGGAGTTTATGATTGCTGTTAACCAGAGTATTGCGACAGGTGGTAGATTTCTAAGCGCCTCGTTCTCGATGCCGTCCGGTCCCGGTGCTTTCCGAAGCCGGAGGCGTCGGAGAGGGTCGATTACGTCCGCTGGTTGGATCACTGGAGTCGTCTCTGGCGCTGCGTCTTCCGTCTCTGGGGATGCTGGAGGCAGTGGAGGGCCTGGATTCGGCGTAAAAGCAGCCCGAAAGTGTAGCGAAAGAGATGTTGAGTCCAGTTTTGAATTTTCGCGCGGCAATCCGATATGGTGCGTGCTCCTCCAGGCGTCCTTTTGTAGGAGATTTTTGGAGAATTTCCAGAGCGACCCATCCCTAGTGTTCAAGGAGCCGACTTTCGCCTCCCAGCTGGCCTTTTTCCACTCCTTGACTGCAGCGTTAATCTCTCCTTGCATCTGTCGAAAGGAGCGGCGAAGTAGTGGATCCCCCGTCCTGGTCCATTTCCTGCGTAACCGATTTTTCTCCCGTATTGCAGAGATTATCGGCATTGGTAGATCGATTTTCTGCGGGCCATGTCGTCTTTTCCGGGGTGCAGAGGCTTCCGCTGCGGCATGTATGCAGGAAGTCAGTTTTTCCACCGCTGCATCCAGGTCTTTTGGGTTTTCAATTGCAGCAGGCGAAGGAGGAAGTGAGGCTGCAATGAGATGGTTGAATTTTTCCCAGTCTGTTTTCCTGATGTTCCGTTGGTGTGGAGATGGATGGTTTTCGGGTGCGACACCGAAGAATGCGACCACTGGAAAGTGGTCGCTGTCCAGCGCAGGAATTGTAAATATTGCCTTAGGTGGTGTGAAGGCAGACAGTAGGAAAATGTCTATTACATTTCCGACTCCCTTCGAAGAGTAGAAAGTAAATTCCCGCGGTCCAGCTGCGGTGATGGAATTTGCGTCTGCCCATCTCCGGAGGATGTGGCCGGAGGCGTTTTCGTGCGTGGATCCCCATGACGGATGTTTTGCATTGAGGTCTCCAGCAACGATGGTAGGCAGCCCAGGAACAACGATATCTCCGAAGGAATCACTGCGGAAGCGATGTTGCGGCGGTAAGTACGCAGATGTTAGCTGCACCCGGCCGAGGTGAGTATCGACGAGCGCAGTGCATGCTTCCATTCCATGCTGTGGCGTTAGAGGATGATCCGGTATAGAAAAAAGAAGATGAGTTGCAATGAGAATTGCAGTTCCTCCTCTAAGACGGTCAGCCATTCCAGGAGCAGCAGATCGATCACTGCGCAGAGTGGTGTAGCCAGGGGCGGTCCAGAGGTGCTGTGGTAGAAGGTGCGTTTCCTGAATGAGGGCTGCGTCGACTTGGTAGTGTGACAAAAGATTAAGAAGTTCTGATGTCTTCTTGGTGACGGCGCCTCTCGCATTCCACGTTAGGATGGTGAGTGGGCGACGTTCAGTGGTGCTCCTATGATCCATAACTGGCAGTAAGATTTTGAATCATGGTGCGGAACTCGGCTAGTTGTGCGGCAACCGTCTCTTGGAAGACTCTCATCATTCTTTCCATTGTTTCGATGATGATATGTTGAGGTGAGGCGATGGGTGATGATTCTGCCATTGTGTCTGCAGTGGAGCGTCTTCGCTGCCGCAGAGGAATTTTCAAGGCCGCTGCTGTTTCTTGGTTTAAAGGCTGCGGGCGTGGAAGATCAGGAAATTCCTGGGGAGCGATGGTGGATGTGCGGTAGGCGGATGTTTGCGGAATTTCCGCTGCCAATCTCTGTGGTGGTGCCGATCGAGGAACTTGAGTGGGAACAAATTGAAGGGCTGCTCCACCCCAAGCGGTCTTCTTTGGAGGAAGAGGCTGCGGTCTCGGGAGCGATGCTGGTGGTGCTGTTGATGCAGGAGTGGGAGCAGCTCGGCGTGAGCGAGCTTGTTTCCAGTGAATGCAGGAGCGAGAGACTGCTGCGTGCTGCCCACCACAGTTGCAGCAGGTAGGAGTATCTTCCTTGGTGAGCTTGCATTCAGATATCGGGTGCGGTCCCGCACATCGAAGGCATCGCGGCACAGCATGGCAGTGAGCGGAGGAGTGTCCGAAACGGCTGCATCTATGACACATTTGTGGTGCGTCATGGTGGAATAGCCGAATCGAAATGCGGCAGTATGCGAGCGTCTGCAGTTATAGGATTCTTCCCATCGGCCATTCTGGAGTGCATGGAGTTGCAAAGGAGAAGAGAGCAACTTTGTCTCCACTTTTCATTCGGAGTTGCCGCACCTTCTTGACGGGAATTCCTAGGGCATCCAGGTCTTGGAATATTTCATCCTCTGTTGTCGCAGATGAAAGCCCAGTGATGACGAAGGAGGTGAGCTTATCCTTTCTTTCAGCCCATGTTGAGTAGGCAATGGACTGGCTGATGAGGAACTCCTTTGCTTGTCTGTGATTTTCTGCAGTCTTCAGTGAAAGATGGCAGGTGTCACCACGGATGATACCATCCTCAGTTCTCGCAGCGGCGGGCCCGAGGCGTTGAACGATTAAATCTTTTGTCTTGAGAGCATTTCCTAGGTCGATGGCGAACGCCCTTACATTGGTAATTCCATACACTTGTATTGGAGGCGGTCTGTTAGAAGAGGCTGCAGCTTGGGTTGAGTTACCGCTTGTTTCTTTTTCCGCAGGTGCAGAAAGAGGAGAGAAGCGGTTTTGTGTGGTGATATTGGCTGGAGCTGCACTTTGCAGATTGCGCAGCTGCGGCTGCGGTCATGTCCTCGATGTTGATGTGATATTTCCGTTTGATGGAGACCAGGGTGAATCCTTCTTCCTGTTGAATCTCCATTGTTTCCTCGACACTCCTTTTCAGGCGAGGATCACGTAGCGATGCAGCTGCGGCGGTGTTGAGAGCAGCACTGGCTTCTTTTCCTTCGAAGAGCTGTCGTGGAATGACTCCTGGGAGGGAGTCAGGGCTGGCAATAGAAATATTCATAACATGGCCGCTGCAACGAAACATAGAATTCCTACATTTCCACAGAAACAGGAATATCGGTTCTAAAATCTTTTAAGCTAAATGAAATCAATTATGGACTAGTTAAAACCTTCATTTACTTATGTTATGAAATACGAGTATTTTAATGGTAAACAATTAACATTACCAAGTCCGGGCTGACCACGGCCCGGGTCTACATTTCTTTAAATCAAGCAGTTAATAATGTGCCTAATGAGAAGGGAAGATATATAAAAACGTAACATAATACAAGAGTATAATTATTAATTATTATTTCGGACTTGGTTAATTAGCCTTGTTGTTTTCTATCTATCTGGTCCACTGGGAATAAAATAATTTATAAAGAAACATTTTTTCCAAATATATCCCTTTTATTATTAATAAAATAATCAATGATTTTAATTAATATAACAAAAAATTAGGAAAATCTCATACTCCCAGGAGTGCTGCCAGCTCGACAAAATATTTTCAGCTTCGAACCAGCAATGGATACGCATAATCTAAATTTCACTTTGAATTTCACGGCACTTTTTCAAATTTGAATACAGCACTTTGTTGTATGACTTACCTCAGTTTTACAAATTAATGTTGTGAGCAATTCCTCGCACAAAATCTAAGACACTCCTATTTTGCCGGTCGGCGATAATTGCCTGCGAACGACTTTCTTTATGCACGTAACTTTTTTTCGGAGGTTTGCTGGGCGGCCTTCCGCGCACTCCTCTACTCTCTGCTGGACTGAATTATTTTGTAAACACCAATGTGGGGCCTTCCAACAAGAGTATTAAATCGTCTATGCCATACCTCAACGTTGTTCTGTGTTCTAGGAATGCCTGACTCTATCTGATCGTAAAGTTCTGGCGGAAATAGTGGCGGTGAACTTATTATATGCCTTCCGCGAGTTCGTTGAATTCTCCCTACTACATAATTTTCCTCAAACCAGGATTCAAATGAAGCGGCATCTTCGGGAAATTCATTCTTAATGCTATCGAAAGCATTTGGAATATCTGCTGCCGGTAAAAATGCCAAAGCGACAAAATATCTAATTTTCAAACAAAAATCTTCATCTTCTCTATAACGTACCGTCAAAGATGGCTTCTGTATCCGCCGCCAAACACACTGCCCTAAGTGGAATAAGCACGCTTTGTTTATCGCGCTTGGATATTCTGCTTTAGCTGCTTTAATCGCACCTCTTTCATTATCTGTAATTATAACTTCTGGAAGAAGATCCACATTCAGCTCGTTTGCAAAATCGTTTAGTTGCTCAAAAAGCTTCCTATACGATTCCTCCGATTTACTTGTCATAAGAGCGTAGACCATCGGAAGAATCTTTGCAGTCTCGCCAGTTCCAGGGAGGTCGTGAATGGAATACAGCTGACGGAAAAGAACGGGAACGGTTTGGAAGGTGCCGTCCATTACCCAGAACCTCGAATTTTCTAGATGTCTTATATTTTCACTACTGGTAAAAAGTAAAATTGCTGCACCACCAAACTTGACTTTTCTCACCAAAAAAGGGCTGCCGTTAAGCATCCTTAAATGACTTGGAATGCGCAATTCCTCCAAATTCCTTGGCTCTGGAATCCTTTCCTTCCTTCTTATGCGCTCAATAGCACTTCTCATCGCTCGGGAAGTCGGTAGTGACGGCTGAGTAGGCGTGTTTACGTGATTGCTCACATCTTGAATTATACGTGCGGGACAATCATGGGTTTCCCGTGCTTTCCTCTTGATGGCTGCCATTGCTTCTACGACGTTACATCGAGCGGCTTCGGGAGCATGGTTGTTGGCGCCGTGGCTTCTCAGCTGATGAGTCTTTCGTAAATATCGTACTTGCACACCCACGACATAGAAGGGACCTCTTTTTCTCACAGCTCCAGTAATATTTGTCACCTCGGTTTTTATCTCTGCACAGCAAATATCCTCCCACAACAAGCTTATCGTGTCCTCCGGAAGAGGGAACTAAACGACACGTATCACTACCGGCGAACATACTTTTGGTGCAGCACTAACAACACGAGCAAAGGCAGAGAGAGTCGATCGAACAGTGAACTGAGCTAAAGACAGAACAAAAACGGGATTTTTTGCTTCTGTAGAGAACGCTTGGATACGTCGGTTAAAGAATAAAGGGTAAAAATCGGACGTTAAACTCGGGGAATCCCTCAACACATTCCCTTTGCTCGATGATTATGAATGCAGATCCAGATGACATCTCTCCCATCGGGATACTGTTAATGTGGCTCCTGGCCTCTGTCGGCTTCATCCACATGAATGTCCAATCTTAATATCTCATTCTTGAATGGCAGTCTTATTATTAGTAAAGCATTATGATGTATGTCATGGGACATACAGCATACATTTTTTATTTAACTAATGTCGAATAGATCGTCTCAAGAGCCCATAAAAACCCGGCCCACTCGGCCACAACTGGACCACATGTTCAGATTAAGGGACCACATGTCCCATCTGAAAAAAAATATACATTATTAGTGAATAATACTTTTAGGATTTTAATGACCCCTCAATGTCTCAAAAGATTGTGGAGTGGATAATGGAGGCTCTCACTCTGCCTTCGCGAGAGTTAATGATGAATAGTGCAAGATATTCATTTTTATCCTTTAAAAAACATTATTTAATTTTGGATGTTTGATAGAAATAAGTCTTTAATATTTCTTTGTTAAATGGTCAATTCGATAAACGAAAACAACCCAACCGGTAGTGTGTCATTGTGGGGAATCTTATTTCTAATTCCTTTCATCCTCCAGGGCAGATCATGGCTGGCGGTGCCTTTGAACATTAAAACTACAGGGATTGTCCCACATTTGACGGATGGTCACCGACGGAGCCTTTGTTAGATTAGATTTAAAATTTCTGGTTAGTTTTCTCATAAAAACTTCAAGCGGCAACACCTTGTGTGCCTTGTACATTTCTTC
>APVN02036275.1:0-12236 GCA_000376725.2 Ladona fulva
TTATTTCTGTATATTTTTCTATAAAGTATTACAATTCTATTCAACATGTTGTTGTTGAAAATTTTTTAAAAGAAAACAATATTTGCATTTATTCTTATGATAATAAAATATTATTGGTAAAAAAAAGAAACGAAAAATCGGTTAAATCCCATACTTTTGCCTAAGCGGCCACAGCAATTTATAGCTAAATTTACCAACAATTGCACAAGTATATTGAAAATCTATGCCTTTCTTGGAAAACATACGAAGTGACTCATTCCTAATTCTGATTTCAAAAACTCTTTTAGAACGAAAGAGCTTGGTATTCAGGAATATACTTATAACAGTTTTTCATACTAATATAGCTGCATATTGCAAAACTATGTTGCCCTTCTATAGAATGAGAACGTCCACTTTGTGCATGTGCGTGACCTCTAAATAAAACATTCAATTTGGTTCACCTGATACCCTATAAATAAAAAATAGGAGCGTAACCTCCCGTATCTGAACACCCATGGCTTAAGCACATAGGCAAAGGACGATGGTGCAATTTAAGATAGAGGGAAAAGAGCGATTGGGATTCATCGCGCGGTAGTGTTCGAAGGCATCGAAGTGGCAAATAGAGCGCTCGTCGCAGCGACAATTATAGCACTCGCTTCCGATGCGCGACAGCACGTAAACTCCGCACCGACGATCCCTAATCACCGCTGGCGAACCGTAAATGGGCGAAAGAGAGATAACCATTGGACAGAAGCTGCTTCATTTTATTCACCCCCCACCGCCGCACCCCAACACTCATTCCCCATTTACCCTCTCCAGCCACCGCTCATTGTCATTTTCTGCATAACCTGCTGTTTGGAAACACTCGACGTCCCCAAGTTTCAGACTGAGGTTTAAACGCTGCTCTTGCCGAGGCGCCGTAGGTTGAAAATGCTGCCGGCGAATGCAGTTTTAACCGCGCGAAATTATCGGATCGGATGCTTCAGTCATATGCAGACGAAAGTGTTTGGTTGTGCCAATTAGTCTATCGGATCGGAGGACAGATGCGTCGTAACAAACGCACATACGTCCCACTTGTGTGATTTGTTGGCTCAGGAGAGACGAACTCAGTCAAAGTTATTTGATAGGGACAATTCGATGCATTTTCAACTCAAAAGATCAGCCTAACAGCTCATTTAAAGTTTTGAAGAACTTTATAGAAACGAGATATACTGCCTACTGCCATAATAAAACACGACGAATTTAAAACACCGCTTATTTAGCAATGAAATTTAACAGCTAAATTAAAGACTCTCAGACATATTCTGACATTGAAACCATTCGTAAGTGATTCAAAAGTCGAGAAGTCTGTGCAANACCGACATCTTTTATTTCGGTATAAGCACTTACTTGGCAACCGTGATCGTTTCTTTCTAGATAAGAGGATCTATGATTATAACAAGAGCAAATCTTAAACTATTCCACCACAGCCACTATGAAAAAACTTTTTCGCAGCAACGGTCACATATCAAAAGTAAATTTCATCAAAATAATTGTACTTTAAATTCCTTCAAACAAAATTTTTGCTTATGCCATGAAGTTACGTTAAACAAGTGATTATCATAATAGTGACTAGTAACTATCACGCTTACTCACAAAAAAATTGGCCTGGAATTGCAACGTATACTTAAAATGGACTTAAATTAGATTTCCACGTATGGCCCGGTATTATATTCTTTTATTAAAGTGAAGATTATAGTAATTATCCATTCTAATCCATATCAATAAGAGATATAAAAAATATAACACCAGGCCCTAAAATGAACTTAAGGTAAAGTCCATTAAAGTTTACATTATAATACCTGGCTTTAGAAGTTCAGGCAAAAACATTTTTAATTAATACTGAGGAAGGTGGAGGCATGGAAGTTAGTCTTACGCTTGCAAGATTTCACTATAATTCTCTATAAATTACTTCTTCTGCAAGAAAAACTACTTTCTCCGAACAATTATAAAAGAAGAGTAGTTTGTAATACCGTAAAATTCACTGAGATCCTTGAAATTACAATTAAGCTTTGTATAGTTCTCAATAGCACTATGCACCAAAGTTTAAAAAGAAAATAAAAATATTCTTAAATTTGAAGTAAAAGGACTGAGACAATTTTAAAAATATTCAAATGCAGGAGGAGATTACATAGGCTCAGTCAGAATGTTTAGCTAATGAATTGACGGCGCTCTTATGATACTGTTTTGAGCATCATTTTACTTTGAGAGACATGAAATGTATTCATTAACCAACAAAGACTAATGATCCGCGGATAGAAGACATCAAATGAGATGTTGGCAGGAAAATGTATGACTTGATCAGAATCTTTCCTCGCAACATCGATACTTTCAAAGCTTTAAAAGTAACTTCTTGTCTTAACTATACTGAAAGTGTACACGATTTTTCTAATTAGGTCGAAATCCAATTCTATTAAATAGAAGCCGGCTGCGAATGGAGTTTCTCTCGTTATACCCCAATCCTGCAGCAATTTAGTTTTATTTACAGTAGTATTGTTGAAAGTGCTTCGACAGCTTAGGTCAATTTGCACGAAGGTCCCCACCGGAAATCGAACACGGGACCACTTTCACCGAAGTCGAACGTGTTGCTCACTTGGCTAAACGGGAGTGCTTTAATTTTATTTACAGTAAAAATTCTCCTTCGTTTCGTTAGGTTTCGAAATATAAGGAGAAGTATTAATCCGTTAATAATGCTTGATTAATTATGATTTTTCATAACTAATAACAGACTCAATTATTGATAGATAAGCTTTTTTTAGTTAATAAATGATAAACTCCCACGCTATGAATGAATTTAAGTGCACATTCTAAAAATAAACAAAAAGAATTAATTAATCTTTTTCGGATTCTAATTTAATTGTGTCATTGGAATCCTTTCTGCCCATCGGCCGCATTCTAGGTTCCCCGTCCCTTTGTCTTCCAGTCGCTCCTTTTTGCTGAACCTGATCACTTCGCGATTGATCCATTGTCAGGACCTCCGTTTCACGCAGTGTCCTTTCTTCTCCCACTCAATCTCTCTTCGACAATTATCGGTAAAAACCTGGAAACATATTATTAAGTTAAAACAATTTGCAATACTTACAACTTAACTTAATCCATATCAATTACATGTAACAATACTACACTACCATATTCCCAAAAATTATGCATTTACAAGTACATAAAGTATTTATTATAAGTTGTATACACTGTGTATATCTTAACAGTTACTCAATGATCTTTATTCCAATTCTTTAATGTCTTTCCATTTGCAGGGAAAGGATTGAGTACTTCTTCAGGTAATGCATTCCAGTCTAATATGGATCTATTTACGAATAATAGTTTACCGACATCTTTTATTTCGGTATAAGCACTTACTTGGCAACCGTGATAGTTTCTTTCTAGACAACAGGATCTATGATTATAACAAGAGCAAATCTTAAACTATTCCACCACAGCCACTATGAAAAAACTTTTTCGCAGCAACGGTCACATATCCAAAGTAAATTTCATCAAAATAATTGTACTTTAAATTCCTTCAAACAAAATTTTTGCTTATGCCATGAAGTTACGTTAAACAAGTGATTATCATAATAGTGACTAGTAACTATCACGCTTACTCACAAAAAAATTGGCCTGGAATTGCAACGTATACTTAAAATGGACTTAAATTAGATTTCCACGTATGGCCCGGTATTATATTCTTTTATTAAAGTGAAGATTATAGTAATTCTCCATATCAATAAGAGATATAAAAAATATAACACCAGGCCCTAAAATGAACTTAAGGTAAAGTCCATTAAAGTTTACATTATAATACCTGGCTTTAGAAGTTCAGGCAAAAACATTTTTAATTAATACTGAGGAAGGTGGAGGCATGGAAGTTAGTCTTACGCTTGCAAGATTTCACTATAATTCTCTATAAATTACTTCTTCTGCAAGAAAAACTACTTTCTCCGAACAATTATAAAAGAAGAGTAGTTTGTAATACCGTAAAATTCACTGAGATCCTTGAAATTACAATTAAGCTTTGTATCGTTCTCAAGAGCACTATGCACCAAAGTTTAAAAAGAAAATAAAAATATTCTTAAATTTGAAGTAAAAGGACTGAGACCATTTTCGCGATTGATCCATTGTCAGGACCTCCGTTTCACGCAGTGTCCTTTCTTCTCCCACTCAATCTCTCTTCGACAATTATCGGTAAAAACCTGGACCTTAACACACAGCTGTTAAATTAAAAGGTGCTAGGAAAGTGCTGTGGGAATACGGGTGCGAAACATGAGGTCCATTAATGGCTAATGAACAGGTCCTTTCTCCCCTTTCCGAAATTACAACTTTCTATGTAATTGAAAATATCCCTTCATCATTTAGTTGACCCTCTTTCAATAGTGATTTCGGTGGGTTTAAATTTTTCCCAAGGTATTTGACCTGAAAACTTACTATTAGTTCGTGTTAAAAATTACAGAACTAGGAATTATAAAAATGTCGATCCCGCCAAAGGGAGTGATGCTGCTAATGATTTATGTCATAAATGAAAATAAAAAATAATTAACGAATAAGATAAACGGTTTAGTAAATGACGTACAAGCTAAACGCAAAAGTTTTGTTCGTGTTTATACGTTATATAAAACACTTTTTCTTCACATTTAGGATCTGAAATAGTTCATCAAATGGCAAAACTCCTTTTTAGTCTTTGATTTCTTACGTACTTAATATACATTGAGTAAATTAAAGTAAATTGTGATTTGGTGGACGGAATGTATCAACGTACCCGCCCGACAAGTACTGCTTCGTTCTATCACCTACATTTGTTTATTTGCTCATAAATGATATTCTGACATTAAAAATAGGCAAGATAAACGTATCATAGCCATAGAGACTTAGAGACTAAAGCTTTTTCATCATTAAATGAAGGATCATGAACGCTTAGGAAGGAAACGTAATTGACCGCTAAACAGATTAACACTGATTTACACAAATTAATATCGTTTAAAATTTCTCAAATGAAGAGAAGAAACTTTTACTACGTAGAAGCTGTAATTTTCACCACTTTAAATTGTAGTCAACTGGTAATCAAACTTGCAGGGTATGTTTTATTTTCAAAATATAAAATTTATATTATATAACAGGACCGCAATGGAGAAAGTTATGTATCCGCTCCTCTCATTCACGACTTATCATGAAAAGCATTGCAAAGAAAACTTCCATTACTTTCCATAAGTTTCGTTCAGATGCGTACACGATATATTTTTCTATATTCGTCACATCGAAAAGAATGTACCACAGCCGATTTCTTAGAAGAACTGATTATACCACCTTGAGTGCATCAAACACACTTGCAAAGATGAAATAAACGGCAGAATAATTCAAATCTAAGCATAGAATTATTCTAATCTCAATATACACCGCAAAACTCAATCTCAATATACACCGCAAACCTACGCACTCAGATATTTCCAAACCAAAATTCTCAAACGATATCAAACAAATCATACGCATTCCACGATGAATAGACTGATAAATATACCACCATCATAAAACGATTCAAGAAAAAAATATAACACATCAGATGTCGCGCAGCAAAATGGGTACGACAAATCCATAGTTAATAAAGGTACGACAAATCCATAGAAATTAGGACACTGAAAACGAAGCTTAGGAAAATGTATAAAAATAGACAACGCAACGAATACAACCGCGTAAAATATAGAGAGCTTTCAAAAATCCTAAACTGGAAAAAGAAGGAGACAAAAGAGAAATACCTTAAAATTATATTAGGGACAGATGGGAAGAGAAATTTTTTAAATGCGTTAGAAGAAGAAGAGACAATAAAGAGAAAATTATCGCAATTAGAGTAATAACTGATAACAAGGAAAAGGCGAATATTTTAAACAAGTGGTATTCGAGGGTTTGTAGTTGTTCTCAAAGAAATCGTATGAATGTACAACGCATAAATGAGTCGTCAAACAATACGTCCAGTACAAATGGAGCGTCTGTAGAAAAGGTATCACAAAGCAATTCCTTTATTCTGAAAAGTGCCGATATTAGAAAAATGTTGGAAAGAACAAAAAGTAATAAATCGTGTGGGCCTGACAATATATCCGGGGAATTATTGAAAATGGGATAGATGGACATGGTTTCCTATTTAAGAGTATTATTTCATGCGATCCATAACGATTCCGGAGGATTGGAAGAAAGCTACGGTTGTCCCCATCTACAAAGACGGAGTTAAGACAGATGTGGAGAACTACAGACCCGTCAAATTAACGTCGGTTGAATGCATAGTAATGGAGAAAATAATAGCAGATTATTTAAGGAATTTTTGGATGGATACCGAATGACTCTGTAAATGCCAGCATGGTTTTAGATAAAAGTTCTCATGCGAGACGCAACTATTAGGGTTATGCCAGGATATACTAGATTCGCTGGATGAGGAAAGAGAGGTAAATGGTATTGTCATACATTTTTATAAAGCCTTTGACACGATTCCGCATGATCTGTTGATAACGAAAATAGAAGATATAAATATAGATGAAAGGGTTAAAATTTGGTTAAGAAATTATTTTAATAGGAAGGACACAGCGAGTTACAGTTGGCGAAAGTTTCTCCGAAGACATCAAAATTACCTCCGGTGTGCCACAGGGCAATGTAATTGGACCATTACTTTTTTAATTTTTGTAAATGATTTGCAAAAAATTATTTCGTTAAGTATTCTGCATTTTGCAGACCATTGCATCGTTTACAGGGAAATAAAATCTGAGGAAGATGCTAGTGTACTTCAAAGAGATATAGAGATAGTTGAGAAGTGGGCTAGATCAAATGGAATGAAAATAAATGCAAAAAAANGGAGAGCTCATCTCCCGCAGTCGCCAGATAGACGAGATCTGGGTTTTCATAGAGCTAGGTTTGGTTTAGGGCTGTAACCACGGACTACTACGTCATTCTACCACTACTACTAATAATATACGAGTATAGTTTAAATCTTTTAAGTGTTAGCGCAGGGATTTACATCCAAGAAAGTTGAAAATTCCTGGTTTGAAATTATTATCAAAAATTTCTCTGATGTTTTCATATGGTTAACTTTTTATAACTATGGAGTCGTTCTCCGTAAAAATAGATCAATTCATATATATTGAACTTCTAAAATTTAGGAACCTGACATTTTATTGGCTGTTACATGTATGAAGGAGGCGATTTTTTACTATGTCGTACGAAAGAAAGCGCTTTATGTACAAACTAAGTCTAACTTACCAATCTAAAACAAAAAACCAACATTTTAACTATTTACCTGTTTTATTTAGGGATGCTTTCGGCTTATAACTAGCTATATTACAATAATTGTACCTTTTCTGCACTAAGAGGCCGACCTTTTTGCTAAAATTAGGGTAATAAGAATATCAGGACAGCCTAAATATGAAGCTCTCCAAGGAAACAAAATAAACTTTGGGATGATGTATTAAGTTTGAAATACTTTTGTTCTATGAAAGCGATGTAGTATTCAGACGAATTGCTTTTCAAGATTTTTCTTGGCCCTTTTTACGCTTGGTTTTCCACTGTGGTCAGGAAAATAAGGATTCCTTTATCTTTCTGTGTTGGAACGACTATTTTCTCTTAAAGGTAATCAAACTGAATCCTCTTGTCCTTTATCAAGCAGTGAAATTACTCATTTAAATGCCCTCTGTGAAGAGATAAATCTTTGTATCGCTCATAAAGACATTATAAAAGGGAAAATTCGCTGAGGAGACTGAGCCATTAAAATTAAAAATGTGGAATTCGGATCTAAAAATGTGGAATTCCGATCCGATTTAGAGGAAACCAATAGTATGGAGGGCGCTTAAAATTTTCGTGGAAGATTAAAGGGCACTTTGGGTATGGAGATGCGTGGGGAGGGAGGTGCGGTCGGGACGAGACAATGTCCGGCGGAAAGGAGAGTCGGATGAATGGGGCATGATGAGAGATCTGCGGGTAAAAGGGGCTCTCAATTATTCTCATCTCTCCACTTCTTCCCTCTGTCATTCCTCTCTTTTTTATCTCTGTCCTCCCCTTCCACTCATCCTTAATCTTCTTCCAGGAAATTTCGCTCTTCTTTCTCCATCGCAACTCTTCTCTTTGTGCCCCTCGTTAGCCTTCCTTTCTTCTTCCCTTTTCTAAGACTTTTTCTTATCGCTCCAAATATCACATGACTCCATTCCATTCCCCTCTCACGCGCGCACCCTAAATGGCTAAGTAAACTTCTGTGATTTTTTCCCTTCGCCAAGAGAAGTAAAATTCAACTTCGAATGTGTGCCCGATAATCGAATCGGTCTGATACAGCTGCTCGTAGCAAGTTTCGGAGGCATTAGCAGAGTGTGGGCCGCTGCAGCCGAGTTGCAGATGTAACAACCAAATGCACAGGCTCTCCGAAAAATGGTAAATATGACGGAATTGAGTAAATACGAGGTCATATCGTCGGTAAATTCTGAGTTCTAAATGCAAGTATCACGGAGATGGTGCAGCGATCTTCTAGCATGCAAGGAGTAGACTTTACGTGATGCTTGTTGACCATCGATAAGTTGGGAATGCCTCATACAGAACGAGATCCAATTTTCCTGCATTTTTTATCAAATTATTTCTTAATTAACGTACATCCCACTGATTTTCCTAAATTTACTTACAATAAACATATTCAAACATTTTCGCAGTGTATTTCAAGTAAATTAGTGATATTAGATTAGTTTCCTTTCGTTCTAACAAAATGCGGTGTCATCTCAACTAATTGTGCCTCTTCAGTTATGGCATACCAAAGTGTAAAGGCTGAGAGCATTGAAATCGCATAAGCAAATAATTACTAAGCAGATTAGATATTATGCATAGGTATTATAAATATATTTTTTTGTTTGTTCACATAATTTATAGTAATTAAGTCATATTAATAAGTTTCTTGCTTGATAATATTTTATATACGAGGGTAACCATGTAGGTGGAAACGAATTTATCACGACCAAAATTAAGACCAATTGGATGATTTGGAATGCTATGATTGACTTAAAAGTCCCTACTGAAATAGCATCGGTGGATCGAGTGAAATTTTAAGCAAATTTAGAAATGGCAATTTCCGACGCTAGGAATACATTCGCAAATATACTTCCTAAATGTATGCTCCTCCATCCTCTATGCAAAGGTATATCAGCCATTTCCTCTTACAGTAATAGTTTAGTAATTCGGAGTGGCGGAGAAGCATCCCTTCCTTAATACAAAAGAATATTTCCGGGTGTCTGATTTTCTCTTCTTCTCTTCCCGCCATCTCATAATGACTTTTAATTGTAAACCTTGTCTTTCCATTTCGCAATAATTGCGACTGACTGAGTGGAAACAGATACAATGCTGTCTTTGTCTCTACTCAAATAAAGGAGAATGTGTCCCCTCCTCTTCCCCACTCCACTGCTAACATTTCCTCTGTCTTCTGCAATTTCCGCCTCGCCGTTTTCCTTCGATGTTTTGTACTCAGCCGTTCCGAGTGAGTTCTCTCTCTTGGTCTGCGTAATGTGCCAGGTGAATCGGCGGCGCGAGGTTGTCAGAATAAGCTGTTGCCGTGGATACGTGTCCTCCGTAGGAACCTTTGAGAAGTCTTATGTAAGGGATAAGACGCGAAGAAATGAAGTTCGCGAGAACGTACACCCTGAAAAATGGCTATCCAAAGGAAACACATGAATATGAGCACTTCTCACTCCCCGCTGTTGCAGCCGTAATGCACGAGGTATCTCGGACAACATTTTGCGTTTATCTTACATTTTCCAAACATCTGCGGTACACAAATTTTATTTCAAGAACGAGTAAAATGAAATATCGATCTAATTTTCTCGTTTCTAACGTTTTCCCGGTTCTTCATTTGAAATTTCGAGGTTTCAGCTATAACAACATTCATTTCTATTTTATATATTTCCTATTTTAAAGTTTTTCGTTTTTAATTTTGTCTTGCATCTTAAGTAACGTGTTTAAAGTCCCCGCTTACAATAACTTTCAAACATGCCAGCATATGGGAATAAAAGTTACGATTACCGAAAAGGAGCTTAAGAGAAACACTACCTGTATTATGTTCTAATTTCCTTCATTAGATTACCATCAAACTCCTTTCGCCTGCTTTGTAGCATTTATGCTTTGTCTTCATTATCTGAATGAGCAGCACTCTCTTCCCCGTACATTCACTGCGGCAGTTCTTTTTCGGTGATAGTCTTCACTATGCGTCATGTTCATTAGTCTACCTTTGGGACTTTTCTCGTCTAAGTGACGTTATAAATCAGTGAATTCCTTGTCGTTGTTTTTCAGTGAGAGTTGCACCTCATAAACTAAAAGCTATAGGTCTAATCTTTCTCTAATATTCACGCAGTTTCAAATATTTATGAGAATTTGGCTGTCATAAAGGGTTGAAGATATCCAGAACATTTCGAAGTACCTACTTTTTATTTATTAAAAATTACCGGACGAGTTCTGTGTGAATATAGCTACGTATCTTTGTTTTTCGAATCTTACGTTTTCTGCATATAGAGTCGATTTCCCTTAGTCCCAATTCGCAATGGTCAAATTGAGGTCCCTTCTAATAAACTACTACGTCATTCTACCACTACTACTAATAATATACGAGTATAGTTTAAATCTTTTAAGTGTTAGCGCAGGGATTTACTTTTATTTCGGTATAAGCACTTACTTGGCAACCGTGATCGTTTCTTTCTAGATAAGAGGATCTATGATTATAACAAGAGCAAATCTTAAACTATTCCACCACAGCCACTATGAAAAAACTTTTTCGCAGCAACGGTCACATATCCAAAGTAAATTTCATCAAAATAATTGTACTTTAAATTACTTCAAACAAAATTTTTGCTTATGCCATGAAGTTACGTTAAACAAGTGATTATCATAATAGTGACTATCACGCTTACTCACAAAAAAATTGGCCTGGAATTGCAACGTATACTTAAAATGGACTTAAATTAATTCTCCACGTATGGCCCAGTATTATATTCTTTTATTAAAGTGAAGATTATAGTAATTCTCCATTCTAATCCATATCAATAAGAGATATAAAAAATATAACACCAGGCCCTAAAATGAACTTAAGGTAAAGTCCATTAAAGTTTACATTATAATACCTGGCTTTAGAAGTTCAGGCAAAAACATTTTTAATTAATACTGAGGAAGGTGGAGGCATGGAAGTTAGTCTTACGCTTGCAANCATTGCAAAGAAAACTTCCATTACTTTCCATAAGTTTCGTTCAGCTGAGTACACGATATATTTTTCTATATTCGTCACATCGAAAAGAATGTACCACAGCCGATTTCTTAGAAAAACTGATTATACCACCTTGAGTCCATCAAACACACTTGCAAAGATGAAATAAACGGCAGAATAATTCAAATCTAAGCATAGAATTATTCTATGCTTAGATTTGAAAATTAATAGAACAGTAAATAAACTCAATCTCAGTATACACCGCAAACCTACGCACTCAGATATTTCCATATCAAACAAATCATACGCATTCCACGATGAATAGACTGATAAATATACCACCATCATAAAACGATTCAAGAAAAAAATATAACACATCAGATGTCGCGCAGCAAAATGGGTACGACAAATCCATAGTTAATAAAGGTACGAAAAATCCATAGAAATTAGAACACTGAAAACGAAGCTTAGGAAAATGTATAAAAATATACAACGCAACGAATACAACCGCGTAAAATATAGAGAGCTTTCAAAAATACTAAACTGGAAAAAGAAGGAGGCAAAAGAGAAATACCTTAAAGGTATATTAGGGACAGATGGGAAGTATATATCCGGGGAGTTATTGAAAATAGGATAAATGGACATGGTTTCCTATTTAAGAGTATTATTTCATGCGATCCTAAATAACAGAACGATTCCGGAGGATTGGAAGAAAGCTACGGTTGTCCCCATTTACAAATACGGAGTTAAGATAGATGTGGAGAACTACAGACCCGTCAGTTTAACGTCGGTTGAATGCATAGTAATGGAGAAAATAATAGCAGATTATTTAAGGAATTTTTGGATGGATACCGAATGGCTCTGTAAATGCCAGTATGGTTTTAGAAGAAAGTTCTCATGCAAGACGCAACTATTATGGTTATGCTAGGATATACTAGATTCGCTGGATGAGAAAAGAGAGGTAAATGGTATTGTCATAGATTTTTATAAAGCCTTTGACATGGTTCCGCATGATCTGTTGATAACGAAA
>APVN02036283.1:0-12195 GCA_000376725.2 Ladona fulva
AGGGCCCTGCATAATACGAAAGGGAAATAAACAAAGGGTATTAACATAATCGGGGAACAGTATATAAAGTTCTTTTACTGGAAATCTTACAGTGAAATTCAGGACTGGACTTTTTCTAGTAAATATATCATGAACTTGTTTAATCTATACCAAAGCAACTGCATACCGTGGTTATCGATAAATTTCCTCCAATGCTAATATAGCCAAAGTGTCATAAGGCTCAATGGAATGCATTCAAATTTAAAGATACATATCGGTGAATGTGTGACGTTCACGCTTTTCACGACATTTGCACGCCTATAAAATTGATTTGCCGATGAAGGCAAAACTTGAATCTTTGAAAACTTGTTGATAAAGAAGAGGCTTCTCATTGGAATAAAAAGTATAATATTGCCAAAAGTGCTTCGACAGCTCAGGTCATTACGCACATAGGTTCCCACCGGGAATCGAACCCGGGACCGCTTTCATACGAGTCGAACGCGTTGCCCACTTGGCTACCCGGAAGCCCTTGGAATAAAAAACTATAGCTAATTTGGTCTTCTACGATTTAGATAGAAAGTCACAATATGCTTCATACGAAAAATGCATTGAAATTTAACAGCGTTAGTCGGGACAGCTCATGAGTAATCTGAATGGGTTGAGGTATGAAAAGAAGTGAGACAGGTCTGCCAATGATTTCACTCTAAGCGGAGAAGTAAAGGTAAAAAATGGGAAGATAATAAGTATAAAAAGGGATTATAGATCGAATTAGAGATAAAAAGTAGGATTACAAGCTAACAACTAATATGGTTAACTAGATGCTGATTGGGAATTGCAATCACTTGTCAATTAAACCAAGAAAAAAGAAGGGACCTTAGGATGACAGTGACTACCAAAGAAACTATAGCTAAGAAATTCACAGAGGAAGGATTTTAAATGTTGGTAGAAGAACGAAAATAAAGTTAACAGTTTCTTTACTGGGTGCTGTTCCTTTTTATGATGGAACGCATAGGAATGGATATGGGATCGCTGATAATAAAACAAACCTGGAAGACTAGAGGTGGTGAGATAGGAAAGAGACTACTCAACTGAAGAACGAAATAGAGTCGGAAAAATATATTGGAACGAGTGAAATATCGATAGATTGGGAAATCGAATAAAGGGAAAAATCTGGTGGAGTCAAATGGTTGCCGATAAGTTGTAATACAGATGTTTAAGAAAGGTTGTCAATAGGAAATATTGGGGGATTCCGCGGCTGTTTGAGTCGGTTTGAAATGCTTCCAATGCAGAATATGAATATTACCATTTACCCGTTCTGAAAACTTCTCACCCCTTAAATTCGCACCAAAGGGGAGGAAGTTGTAGATTTAGGATGTCTTGGCCTACACTTACTCTATTAGGAATTCAACCGCCACGATTTAGTACATCTAATATTTAACATGTTACACATGTTCAGTTGTACTCTAATCGAATTTCATGTAAAAAAGTATATTGGTTGACTACGTACGAATTTATTTATGAATATAGTGTAGTATATAACCATTGCCACCTGATCCTGTATCAATTAGCAGGGATGTTCATATCGCATGTTAAAGCAGCAGAATTTAATATCTAACTATAATAATACGAAGGAATAGGAAGAGTATAATAGTGAAATTTGTTTATGTCATGGATAATTTGAAATATCTTCTTACTTAACCTGGTACATTACTTTAAAAATATTAACGTCCACAGGTTGTATGTATTTGAAAGGACCATGTTTTTGGTGTCGGGTTGCACCATCACCAAACCACATCATTCATGTGGTAGTTTCAAGTAAACTTTGGAGAGTACGTAATTCTTAATGCTACTCTTTACGTGAAAGGTGCGAGTCAAGTCATAGTACAATGACCCCGTGCCACACGCCTGGGTACTTACATAGACAAGTGAAAAAAAACTCGACATGATTTGGACTCGAGCACTTCCACTTTCCGAGTCGATGTTCTGGCCACTGAACTAAAGAGAACAGGGAGAAGGAATTTTTTGGTAATTTGAATTGCAGATATTGATGAAAAAGTCCTTTTTGTGTCTTGAGATTGGAATTCTGTCCTCGACAACGACCGCACACAAAGAAAAGCCGTGTTCGAAAAATTCGGAGTATTCCAGAGGGAGAAAGAGAAGGAAAAAGCACAACACATTAGCGCTATTCATAACAGCCCATTGAGATAATGATTCGCATGTGAGAAGTTTGTAAATAAGGGAAATGGAATACAACCTCATGTCGTTTCTCTGAAATGGCTGATATAATGATAGCAAACCGTATAATGATGGTTAGCTTCACTCAAAATGCTTCGATTTTGTATAGAAAAGAATGGCGAACATTTTTCTCGATAAGTCCTCCTCGGATTCGTTTAAATGCCCAACACATAGTTTGAAAATGGGATGAATGTCCGAAGGAAGGGACCGGTAAAGGCTGTTTGCTCTCGGCTCGTACTACACGGGCCAAAACTGACCGCACTGCACGTCTACTGAACAACTCAAGGCCATGTTTCGAAGGAGGAAATTGCAGACCGAATTTGAGCATTGAAAGTCCCAAATAAATTCTCTCAAATTCTGGTGAAATAATTTCAAATCTTTTGAGAAAATCCATTGTAAATTGTAGACCGAAACGATTTTCTTCTAGTTGAACTCACAATTAATTTAACAAGATCAGAATTTGTGAAAATGCAAGCCATCTGATCGCAATTCCGAATTATACGAATTTATAAGGAAGAATTAAAAAATATATTGAAGTATATTAATAAATGATAAAAAGTATAATAATAAAATAAATAATAAAGATAACGCAAGAAGGGAGAGCGGTATCCTCATTCGCCATCTTGCCTCCTTTCCTCTCCATCGGATTAAGGTTTCAAGATCGAAAAATCATTCTGAAAAATGACGTTTCAGCCAGACAATCACTGCAGAGGAATCATTCTCTTTCTTCAACTAATATTAGTCCAAGAGCAAAACATTTAACGACGGTTGTTTACAACAAAGTGCATAGCAAAGACTGCGATGGTAGGAAGTGTTGTAAGAAGCTGAAATTATTGGTGAAGCAGATTTGCAAACGCAAGCATAGTAACGACGTATTATTTTTAGAAAGATTATAATCACTATAAAGAGTATCGTAACAGTATTAGAACTACCAAACCACACGGTTATATACTTCAGGAAGTAGAAATTAAATATAATACAATGTGTAAAATATAGCTGGATTGTAAAAAAACAGGAAGAGACTTTTGGGACTAAATGCAGGATGAAAATGGGTTAACAAAGCAATATTTGAATATCTTCGAGAAAAGAGAAAAAAGTTGGATCCAAGACACAAGGAAGGACTTAATAAATTAAATACAGATGAAGAAGCAGCATAGAGAAATCTGAAGATTGGGTTCCGGTCAGGGGGAAAAAATATGCCCAAAGCGGTCTGGAAAATATAACTGAAAGAAAGGAGGAAAGTATTCAAAACTTTAGGAATTGGAGTTGTCACGTGATCACAAGATGGCCCTGCGAAGCGAAGGAAAAGATTCTGGATAATCACCAAATATATATATATATGTGCTAAAAACGATCTTTATAAAATCCATTACCTCTTGTATTAGAGAAGTGATGGTGTATTTGGTCCTTATGAAGAAGTAAAAGACACAATGCAATCTACGGAGGTGAGCGCATCGGTTCAAAAGATATTTCACTAGATATTTCCGTGTCAACATCCAAGACGATATATATGCACTCCCATGGTTTATTGCGTCAACGGGGCGGAGATATTTTAATGAAGGTTGGAGGCGAAGGTTTCTTCAGTATCTGTTTCGCTAAACAATTTCGAAAGAGAGATCCATGAAAAGGCAGAAGAGCATTCTGGTAAATTATTATACGTATTTCTTCCAAGCGCAAAAACCATTCTCATGATGTGCTTCTTAAATGGAAGGCTGCTCAGAAGTAAAAGCGACGTACTTCTGGATGNTATATAGTATCTCGTTGTGAATAACTCATCTACTAGAGTACACAAAAACACATTTTTATGGTGGAGAAAGTGCCGCAGAAATCAAAATCTTTCGAAATGAGACATCGCAATTCAAATTAAGGGCATATGTTCCAAAATAAAGTTTTCACGATGCTAAAGTAAACTTTTCATTAATAAAGGTTATCAATGTCATACTGTATACGTTGAAATCGTTAATGATTTGATAATGTGAAATGATGAGAGAAAACAATAACATGAGCCCGTAACGACAGTAACTCTGAATCTTCATCACCTGATATCATACGCTGTACTTTTTGTAATCTAAGTATTGCAATGGTGATTAAATGATAGTGATAATAAGATATTTATAATAAGAATTTGAAAGACTGATTTGAAAAACTGAGGTGGTGATAAAAATTTCAAAAGACTGGTTCATCAGATGTAAACAGACAACAATAATTAATGTAATTTTGATTTTTTTAAAAGTATGAAATCCATTGAAACGGTGAAATCGAAACATTTGCATTTTAAGTACAAAAAAAAAAAACATTGCCACAATGCTTTGACCATCATAAACCGAAACTATACCAATAAAGACCGTATAAATCTAGGGTTAGGCGAATACTCAAATTGCAATGTAATTGATTGAAATGTTGGACGAAAATCAAATTCGCAGTCTTACTGTTTGTAACGGAATACTATCCCAAAGTGAACGGCAGAAAAATCCGCCTTTCAAATTGGGTCGATAGTAAGCTTCAGAAGGATGTAAGAAAAGCTGTTTACGGATGGCAGAATTTATGTTCGCGCAATGCCATTTATTTCTAAATTCCACAAAGCTGAGAAAATGTTTGAGAGAAAGAAACCACCGAGTTAAAGCTATCGTTAAAATTCCTACAAATTCTTAGGAATCTATTTTATTTATACGAACGAAAATGACAGGAAATAAACATTCCAACGACGATGACGAATAAATTCACTTCCTGCCGGAAAACTTTTGTTTATATCTCCTGACTCAAGGCCTTATCTACGGTTGTCTATTAAGCAATTTTAAGTTCACTTCCTTATTGAATATCACGGGTTAGGGAGAGCATCTGGCTCGGTTTAAGGTACGGCTTGGGTCAACTCATTCAGAGCAGCTTTTGGGCGACGGCATTTACATATGGTTGTTTTTAGGTCGTAATTCCAGATTGCAGAGAATAAGTTATTTGGATATGCTTTAGTTTTGAGTTGAATCCTTTGGTTGTAAGTTGTTGCTGTAGGCTGTAGAGAGAGATGTGTTATGATATGGCATTTTGTATATCTCGCGTAATTGCGTAATATGGAACGTTCAAAATCACTTTGATGGTTTCGTCGAGTTATTTCCAGGTCATCATATTTTACTGCCGAAGCTTAAGTCACCATTAAAATGGTATATTTTTAACTAAGCTGAAGACATTAAGAACCTCTGATTAACACAATTCAACAATTTAACAAAATAAGTGAACTTATTAGTTAACAGAGTTAAGTATACTGTCAGTTGTTATTTACCACCCCACTAGAATTTTCTTCAGGCGGTCATTTTCCGCTTTCAAAATTTGGGTCGATGTTAAAATGGGGAATTTTAAATTAGGCTAAAGAAGCTGAAGTAATGTAACATGGTGTCTCTGACCCAATAAAAGAGCAGTCTTCCCAGTCATTCCAAATCCGTACAACTACCGTACAGTACAACCGATGCATCGGTTCAAAATGGATTTTGCGTGATTAAAAGTAAAACTTAAACCAAATGTTTTGTTGAGTTTTTGCTTTGCATCCTGGTGGTTGTCATAGTTTTCTATTGAACTATTTGGACGTAAAATTTTCAAAACTTTTGCCGAAACCCGGGATTGAACCAGGGACCTTTAGATCTTCAGTCTAACGCTCTCCCAACTGAGCTATTTCGGCTACATTTCGCTGATGGTACTTTAAAGTACTTCTGTTTTCACCTATTAAAAAATTAAATATTCCCTTCCTTTTGAGGTATGGATATGATGAAACTTAAGAAATCTAAGTGGCTCACCCGTGACCCAAACACGATGGAACTGTGAAATGAGCGAATTCAGATATTTCGAAGTGATTGTCGACTGATGATTGATGGGAAATGTTAGAATGAAGTAACACTTTCTAAATTGTTCCTGTCTATGTGTTTCAAATTGAATTGAAGTTTAAATTATGCGGATAGATAATGTCACCTAAAGATTTATAAAAGTTAGAAGGGAAAGAAAAGAATGCTGATTAATTGGTTTTTTCATAATTCTTGATATTTATTAAGTCCTTTCTGTCAAATAGCCGTTTCGTCGTTTCTTTCACAGTGATTCTGACCTACGGTGTTATTTGACCGCAAGATAACACATGGGTTGCGTTTATAAATTTGTAATTTTACGTACACTTTATTGAAACCTTGATTTTTCAATGCCAGTATTTGTGTTTCGCCAGTGGAGTGTTCAAGCCCTCTGGGTTTCATTCTTCCCTTATTTCTCTCTTGGTAACTCTGACAATCCTCATATCTATCATACCCCCAGGGGGCGTAGCGATGATCTGTCTATTGCGGGGGGGCTTCAGAGCCATGGAGTAAACACTGCATTGTCTATAATCCTGAGGTAGGAATACTTGTAGGAAAATGGATATACATTAACATGTATATACTGCGGATCTCAAGTGGTGTTTGTATGGCGTAATTACGAGCGGCCATCCTTTCGTTTGCTTTCGTTTATCGTTAGGTCTGTTCTTATTGGGGGGTTGAACCCTCAAAACAACCCCCTTGGCTACGCCTCTGCATACCCCTTATAATATTTCGGTAATAAAATGAATATTTTTTGTTTGCTTTATTCCCTAAAAATGTGCACTTCTTTGCCCTGACTAATCAATAGTAAATATGTGGTATTAATCACAAATATACTCTGAAAATGCGAAGAATCTGTGGCAAAAGTAATGCTTACGAGTGTTATTCTGTACTACAGTAATGAAATTTACGTTTTGTACGTAAAATAAAATCGTGCGTCCAAACAAAGACCTGTAGACCAAACAAAGACGAGTAGTCATAAAAGATAAAAAAGGTGGAATCTCGGAATGTTTGCCCTATTAAGGATACTGGATCGCTCAATATCTTTGCGCTGACAAATATGGCCTAAAATTTAGGCCACCACAGCTGACTCAGAAAACAGCACGTGTCAAGATAGACTTTTTTACGCTGTCCTTTAGACTGCGCAAAAATGATCGATCGAATTTTAAAAGTGACGGATTTGCTTCTTTCGACCGCGTTTCTTCAAACATACCGCTTTCCACACATCATTGCTCCATTTTCCTTCTCTAGCTCTTGTTTATTGACTCCAGTCGCTATGACAACCTCGTTCTGCTTCAAGTGGCGCCTTGACGGATGGAGTATGTAATGATCTCCAGAGATGCGGACGACGACCTCAAGTTGACATTATAGAGGATTTCCAAGCGCATGGATGCCTATGTAATTGCCTCACGTCCATTGCAGGAATAGCAAATGCTACGGACACGTTCTTGCAATATCAAAGATAAAATCGGGAATACGTAGGTCGCGGAAACAGTGTCTGCTAATTCACGAAATCTCTCCATTTCTTCTCGTAGTTACGGCAAATGTTTAGGAAATCAGGAAACCATTTCCTGCTGCCTTTCAGCTGCCCCTAAATTTGTTGTTTTAATAGTTGCGATAATATTTATTTCTGGATATCTCCCAACTGTTCTATTTTACGATTTTTGTTATTGAAAATTTACCCAATATCTTCTAAAACCGGTAAATAACGAATTATAACCTAAACACCATTAGGTTTACAGTTGCCCATACCCATACAGGAACGGGGAACCTTGCACATAACTTCCGGGATCATGAGAAACCTTTATACAAAAATTAAACGTCCCCAAAGTTTGGTCGTACATGGCAAAGTACATGCACCGGAAAGTTGAAACTTCTATTGCTTCTCGACTTCATCTCCGACATATTTTTCACAAAATCGCGATGGTTCTATGACTGCTGAGAACTCCTCTTTAGGCCACTTTTTCCACCTGGAAAACCGCAGGAAAATGGAGGTGCGTTCAAGTTTCCAAATCTCCAAATTTTTATCAGTATTGAGAATACCTAGAAAGATGCGGTTGCTTTTAAAAGATGTGGCCTGAGGATTTCAGCCTGAAATCTATTTCAGAATTTGTACCGTAGATGGCATCACCACACCGTATTTACATTTACATTAGTACTCCGCAAGCCGCCGTATGACATATGGCAGGGGGTATGAAAACACCTACTTATTGATAAGCTACCTACACCTAAGTTATAAGATTGGTATTCTTAATGCTGTCAGGAAAAAGAGACCAGTAATAGCTGTGTTCGTTGCCTATATACCGTACATAAAATGTACCTCATATGAAAACATCTCGCCGACCTCAATCGGTGTTTTGAGTTTCTTTGTTACATTACAGAATAGCATGGTATATAATAATCGGGGGCGTAGCCAGGATTTTTCCATGGGGGGTATAGAGCCATTGAGTACTGCATTGCCCAATGGAAGAGAGGCCCACATGGGCCTAAATTCGCAAATAAAGGATCTATCTACCTATATATAATTCAGTGGCAGGAATACTTCCGCCCAAAATATAATAAAAATATGATTTATTTTAACATGTGTACACTGTGTCCAGCGATGTTTGTATGGTATAATTGTGAAGCACATCCTATCGCATGCTTCGTTTGTTGTAAGCTCTGCTCTCATGGGGGGGTGGGGGGTTGAACCCCCAAAACCAACCCCTCGGCTACGCCACTGGTAATTATACAAAGTAAAATGAATTAATCGTTAAGCAAAAATAGAGCGTATATTTTCCCTTCTATTTTCACTGGGTGTAATAAAGGAAATAATGATGATTTAAATTATGGAAATTTGTTATAGTATATGGCTTGTAGGCGGCTGATAACTACCGTAAAGACCGCAGGTATTTTTACCTCTGTCCTATGCATAATTTATAGTTATCTAAAGTAATCCGTTCTTATATTGTATTGAATACACTAAAACAACATTTTTAGTATATTTACAGCAGAAAGTTGTATGAAGCGGGTGATATAATCCTAAATATTCAGCCAAGATAAGGTAATAACTTTATAAATAATAATAATGGTTGAAATAACAATGTTCAAGCGTCACAAATTTTTCCTTTATTAGCGACCGATTTCAGCTATTTGTAGCTATCATCTGATACCGACGAAAAAAAATTGTGAAGCCTGAATATTGTTATTTCAACCATTTTTATTATGGAGTTCCACATAGTAACGTCTTAATACGTCAATTCTATTCATAAATAATAGTTTATTTGCTTCTATTTGACAAAAATTTTACAAAAGTGACGTATGTTATGAATCACCATAATTTTGCAATAATTCGCAACCAACGCCTCACTTTTCTGTGATTTCTACATCTACATAAATACCCTGCAAGCCGCCTTTCGGTGTGTGGCAGAGGGTTTAGACACCAATATTTCTAAATCTTTAAATCTAAATCTTTTTGGTATTATTCTGGATAGTGAAAAACTAAAGGGTTCTATAAAGTTTGAGAAATAACAACTCACGTCACATGTAAAAGNGAAATATATTGCTCTTTAAAATTCAATTACTTACTTCCAATATTAACCTATCATCACCTAGTACATTATCTGCCTTTACTTCTTGGGCAGCTTCCATCCTGATTTTAGTTACCGCAATTTCGTTCCATATACATACTTCTTTCACATAGTTTTCCATCTTCTTATCCTCTTATGATTATGTAAAACATTTATAAATACCTTAATTAGTCAATAAGTGATCAGTGATCTCTATTATACCGAGAAGTTCTTGGATTTTTCTGCAACACACAATCTAAATCCATTTCTTTCATTTACCAATTTTATAGACTTTGCCCTTCTACTTTGCAACGCGACAAAATATACTCACAGGGGGCTTCCATTTATACGTTTAATTTTAAAGTAAAAGTGGTGCATATTTATGCATTTATCGTCTTCTCTATTATAATTCTATGCTGAAAATATTTCTCGAATTTCATGTTTACTTTCTCCAATTACTGAGACTTTAGTTATTATTAATTATCACGAACACCCTCATACGTTTTGTGTATTGGATTCTCGAATTTTTGCGTCTACTATGGCTCATCTTACAGACTGAGTTATAATACAACTTTAAGAGCACGACAAGCAAAAAATCTGTGAAAAATTAAAAGAAAACGAAAGAGAAAATTGAGAATTCTCGAAGGAGTACATTATTTGATATCGGCTAAGAATGGAGATGAAATAAAAAGTTCATGATTGAAACCAGAAAACCACGTTCAAGACCGGCTTCGGATGAGGGAAGATAAAATGCAGTCTTATTTACTTCTTCTTCTTCCACCTTTCTTCCTAGGCTTGCGCCTGTTTCCTTCAGTACAATTCCCTAACATCCAGGTTATCTTTCCACCTCTTTCATGGCCGACCCACACTTCTTTTCCCCTTTCGAGCATTGTCTCTTGCCACTCTCACTATCCTCTGTTCATCCATTCTGTGTGTTCATTCCATTCCACCTTCCTTCGACGAACCCACTGATCTTCCACACCGCACTCTCTTCTTATCGGCTCAATCAGTCTTATTTACAATGTTCTGTATCTGTAATTTTCTGTAAAGGACAGGTGGTACTATTTATATTTCGGTCTGTCCTTAATTTTATTCGATCTTTACGGACTCTAATCTCCAACTTATGTCATCTGCTTCAGTACGCAAAAATCGAACCTGGCTCCTTTTCTCAGACAGTAAGCATATTGAGGCATTCGACTCAGGGCGAACACAAAAATGACTTGGTGTTTGTTTCTAAGACGGCACATATCTTTTTCACCAATTTAAAAATGACGGATGATTCAACTACTAAGCTAATATTGAAAAACAAACTATTGACTAATATCTGAAAAATGCGGAAAATATTTTCCATAAAAGAGTTGGCATTATAATAAAATTCCCTCATACAATTGCTTTCACGATTTTTGAGATATTTTGTTTCTCATCGATTCATCATATTTCTCATCGATTTAATACAACAAGGCTATGTATTTTCTGTGAGTTACTTTTCAGATGTAAGTTAAAATTATTAACAACATTAGGTATATTGATTATCGAACGAGTTCAACGAAAGTATCTACAGTCATCCAGTCATATATTTAAATATGTTTAAGAAAATCCGATGAATATTTTAGAGCGTAAGTATAACAGAGGGTGACAAGAAATCGCTATAGCGTAAATTGATTTATTGGAGGTGAACTCAAAATGAATAACATTTTGTAAGAAATATGTAAGAGTAATATGGTGGTGATATTCAAGAAAAAAATGATATTCACATAATATTTTCTCCACCGCTGAACGCGAAATGTAAAGCAATCAACTACAGAGAAACTGTAATAATCTGTCTTGTTAATAGATTATACTAACAAGACATTAGTATAATCCATTAACAAGACGTTAATATAACTGAAATTCCGCTAAATATAGTGCGTAAGCGTATACTATACTTAGTGAGTATTGTTAATTGTAGAGCTATTTGGTCTAAGTAAAAATAAGACACTGTAGAAAAAAATTGCATCTGGGTATTATAACCTCATGGTCAGCATGAGTCTACAAATGAGAAAAAATATGGAATTTGTTGAAGAATAACTGCTCATTTTCGTTTTTTTTTACAATTTAGTGGTATAATATCTCAATGAAATCGAAAAAAATCTGCTAAATAATGATTCTTTGGGAATGTTTGCATGCTGTAAAACTAATGAATACTTTCAATGCCAACGGTCTGTTAAGAAATCCATTCATTTAAGTTTGATTTTCGACGATTCCTTTATACGCTAATTAAACTTTTGATGCATTAACTACAATACATAATCCCAGAAACTATAATTATGTCTTTCAGTCTGAGTGGCAAGTACGTAAGGGACTCAACTATGCACTACGCTGACGAGGCAGTGTACAAATTAAGGTACACCGAGTTGCAGTTTTAAAAATGTCCACAAAAATTACACGAGTTGTTGAATACTTAGTGCCTTTCAACCGCGTTGCTCTCATCTTCACTGCTCTTTTCAATTCCTCGTTGGTGCTCATTCCTATTATACCTTTTAAACCACATAGGAATTTCTTCCGTGACCGGCCGTTTCCTTTCTTTCCAATGATGTTCACCAACATTCTAAATATGAATCACAAAACGT
>APVN02036284.1:0-12539 GCA_000376725.2 Ladona fulva
ACTTTGATGATATTATCTTTAGGTATTTGAACATGCGGAATTCTCCCGTATCCGTTACGTTCTCCAAAAATATCTTGAATAAATTTTTAATTTCTGAAAATCCAATGTCGTTATTAAGGCTAAAATACTTGCAACATTAACCGCTGTACTGTGGTTGAGAGCGATTTCCGAGTCGACAAAGAGATTTCGCAAGATTATAGCGAGAACGGATAGCTATTACTGGTTCCTTTTTCCTGATAGCATTAGGAATACCAATCTGGCTGATTTGGTTTTCAGGTAGCTTTGGTTTGGTGTTTTCACACCCCCTACCATACGCCAAACGGCGGCTCACGGGGTACTAAAGTAAATGAATAGAAGAAAGAAGTAAAACATTTACCTGTGCCACGATATAAACTTATTCCACGACCATGGTTTCGACGCTTTATGTCATCATCAGGCCTTTGAAACCATGGCCGTTAATAAGTTATATAGTGTTACAGGTAAAAGTTCGTTATTTATATCTTCAAATATGGAGTCCTACCACAATTTCGTGCATGAAGCAGTTGATAGAACGTAGTACATACATTTGGAATACCGTATTCGTATTACGATTGAATTACATTTCTTTTGTATTCTTCAAATTTAATTTTCTTTTGAACTACATTTTAAATTGGGTGAAGTTAAAAATAAACGTATAAAAACTTAGAGAAAGCAATTTGATCGTCTTTCATGAAGATTTTGATAAGAAAAGTTTAGAAAAGTTCTTCGAAACTGCTCAGAGAACGTTGTTTTTGACATAGGAAGAAATCCTAGATTCCTTTTAAGCTATTCACGTATTGATTCCCGACGTTAATGGTGACGTGTGGCAGTAATTAGTGATCTAATAAACCAAATTATTAAAGAATAATTTCAGACTAGGTGTAAGTTACTAAAGGTCATAACATCGAAGATGACTAATTTACAAACTAAGTTGACCATCTAAAAGATGTTCGAAACAGAATTTCGAAATTTTTTAAACTCAAAGTTAGAATCTCTTCGACAAATAATTTTTTGGCTCGATTTCCAGGAAACCTACGACAAAAAGTAACAACAAAGAACAATAGAAATCGTTATCCAATCAATGGATATAGCTATATCCATTGATGGATAACTCCGATCAATATACATTCTATATATACAGTTATATCCATTATATAGCTATATCCATTGATTAGAATTCTAAGAGATCTAAATCTCTCAGTAGTCGATTTTCTCATACATACATCATGTACGTACAATAATGTTCAAACGTCAAATGGAAAGAGATGAGGAAATTTTTTTTTGCAGCTCCTGTTTCTCCCGCTCCCGTAGTCCCTTCTGTTTCTACCTCACCAGTGATAGCTAGTGGCATAGGATCTGCGACTCCTGATGAAGCGGCCCAGTTCAGATGTCCATCCAATGGATTATATCCTTACGGTGATCACTCTCGCTATCCATATCCAGGAAATTGTCACTTCTTTTTCTTGTGCTTCAAGGATGGAAGCATGAAGGTTTCAGGATGTCCGATGGGAAGTGGATATAACAGTCTCACCACTAACTGCGATCAGAGCATTCGTTGCTAAATTCGTCATGATGGAACCAAAAAAAAGGAAGAAAAATCAATGAGACGTACTGCAAAATTGTAAAAAGCGGCTGGAAATAATGTTATAAAAATTGTAAATAAGCACTCTTAAGAGTATATAAAACTTAATTCGCTTAAAAAAGGTTGCTATTAACATGTATATGCGGATTATTGTGTTAGGAATAAAGCAATTTAACATGCCGAAAGAAACCATTTCATCTAAAATTTAGTATTTTTGTACAGCAGTAACGAGTATTGTAACTAAAATAAATCTTGTCAAAGTTTGGACTCCCCTCACAGCCACATCTGTAGTCTATTATTCATTTTTATCTCCCTCAAAATGGTATCGTGCTCAAACCAAAATTTTCAATAAAATTGAAGTTAGGGTTATTGATTGCGACTCAGCATCCTGTTTAGAGGATACTGAGTTATGGCGAGGCGAACGAGCTTTCAATGTTCGGCAAACAAGGATTTTTTAAGTACTACCTCGGGTTGCGCTCTAGGTGTAGGGCCATTCCATGTCAAGTGGACCAACGGTCCCCGCTTGACCATCATCGATTTCAATGAAATTTTGTGTGAACATAACTTCATATTTTCTATGAACATTTCCCAAGTTTTACATCCATCGATGAAATATTTGCTGAGATATAGTAATTTGTTTGACCCCCTACCGCAGCCTTCTACAGTTAGACATCGATTTTTAGCAAGTTTGAGACACGTTATCTCACGCAGTATTCCGTTGAGCAAAACAAAACTTGGTATTCTTATACAACCTATGTTGCTCTATTANGTAGTTTTTCATTGAAGATCTTTAATTTCGAAACTTTTAAGGAAAAGATAAATATCTCTTCATTTTATATTATTATTTAAACATATATTATATGGTAAACACGATACACTTTTTGAGCTATGGCGCGCGTAGTGAATTTCATGGATTAGATTTATTAGATTTAGATCTATCGCTCGTACTTTCATGTATGGCTAGATATCTCGCTTTGGAGTGTCTCATCGCATTACTGCAGACAGAGGACGACAATTCATTTCAACCCTCTTCGCTCTTAGTTACTAGATTCTTTTCTGGCAATTATAAAAATGCCATACTTGATGAAAAATTCAATTGATATAAAATTATCATAGGAACTATTAACTCATCGTCGTGTGGCGAATAAATTGTATACTGCAAAATCATCAAAAAGGGGGGTGCTCGCTTCCGCTATTTATCCGCCTGTTAAACGATTTATTCATTGCAATAGATATATTAAAGATGAATTTCTAGTATTTAAGTCTTTCACTACGAAGGAATAAAATTACCTAGAAAGTATTAACTCATCGTCGTGTGGCGAATAAATTGTATACTGCAAAATCATCAAAAAGGGGGGTGCTCGCTTCCGCTATTTATCCGCCTGTTAAACGATTTATTCATTGCAATAGATATATTAAAGATGAATTTCTAGTATTTAAGTCTTTCACTACGAAGGAATAAAATTACCTAGAAAGTTTCGCTGCTAACCTTTATTGCCATTTATTGTGTTTATTATCTCTTTGGGGGTGGATCTTATCTCTCCTTCCTTCAACCGCGAGGAAGCCCCGAGGGAGTTCTGACTTCATCCTGCAGGTTTCTCTGCCTGCGCGGTAAAGTGGCTCAATTTGGATGGAAAAACAAATACTTCGACATGGCATCACAGAATTCAATTTTTATACCATCAGATCCCAATTAATCATTTGTGAGTAGTGTGTGTTATTGTACGTGATCTATGTTGATCATGCCTACCAAGTATCCTTCCTATGAGTGCTGAGCTAGAGCATTTGGCGGAATGGAGATGTGCCAGTTAACCCAATGGCGTATTGGTCATAAGATTACTTAAATGAACTAAGGATTTTGTATTTCGTGTTGATAATTTACGTACATTTAGTGGTTACTTGTGTGCAATTCTGATCTCAATCCCACTGAAGATCGTCGATCCTGGAAGATTCAAAAATAAGTTTTTCCATACAGTCTAAAATTACTTGTTATTCGAGCAGATTTGTGCATCAATTTTCAAAAGAGATCGATTATTTGAATTAATTGTCGATGTCAATGATCAATTATAATTTATGCATGTGATAGTGTGAAATATATATTTCATGGCTCAGTTGTAGGCAATTCATTTCAATTTTTTAGGGAAATGAGTGAATTCTGAAATTCGAGTAACTTGTACTTTATCCAGCTCGTTATCCTTATCTTTCTCCATCGTACTTCTGCTGCTTGAAATTGCTCTGGAATCTTGATTTCTATATCCTTTCTAAGGCATTCGTTAAACCTTTAATGCTCCTTTCCACATTACACCTAAATTGGTGCTGCTTTAAGGAATAAATTCCATGAATTAGTGATCTATTTCCACCTGTGTCACTTCATTTTCTAGGGGAAGACTATTGCTGCATTCATGAATTATGATTCTTTGCATAGAGCAAGAGAATATCACTAAATGTTCCATGTCATATAATGAAAGGTATTTTTGATTTTGATGTATATTCAATTCCATTATTTAGAGTATTGTGACAATCTTTAAGATTTCTCGTTAGGAATATTATGACTGTATCCATCTAATAATATCCATTGATAATAATGTGCTGAATAACATTTTATTCAGCCCAATAATATAATTATATTATATAGTGGTAATACTTGCGATAATGTGAAATCTTTAGGAGATCTATTTAATCAGGTTGAATAACTCATTTTTAAGCAAACATAAAATGTGAGTAATCCAACATTAATAATATATCATTAAGATATTGAATATTTCTGTTACAGTAATTCCCATGTGACTACTCAAAATTTACTTCTCAGGGCTGCCACGGAGATCATCAGCAGGAATATGCAAGAAACTAGATTAGTTTTTGAAAAGCCAAGTGATGAAGAGGTGTAATTAGGCTGCTAAATGAAACTATTTGCTGCATAGGATTAAAGCTCCCATGTTTATAAAATGAGCGATTTAACTAAATTATAATTCTGTGATTACTAAATTTGTAAAAATCCATTTAAATCATGGGGCTTGGTAAAATATAGTAAGTGGATGGTGTTTATCATCTCATCTGTGTGGCATTATGGCTGTGCAGTGAAGAAGAAAGGGGAATTCTGGCCCCTAACCTGATGGAATCTCCAAGGAAGGAAAACAGTCTTCAGAAGTAAGCCCTTACTTTTGTGAGTTACTATTTCTATTTCTTACTCCTTTTCCTCATCAGATTGAATTTAAATTTTCAGGGACTTTGTGTGTGATGACAATGCAAATATTTCTAAGCCATAAAACATGTTATGCCAAAGTAAGATTACCTTTAATACAAGGACAGTCAGGTTAATTGCAACCCAACAGTGCTCTTATGTTAGATTCTTTCATTATTATCTCCATTCCTTAGTTAATTTAACCTGTAAAAGAAACATGCATTTGTATGCATTCTGAAATATCATCTACTAGTAGATACTTTTTTCATTTATAAATATTCTCCAGATGCTACTTTACTTATGCAAAGATTATGTTTATTGTGGCATTCCAATTGAGATTTGTGGATTTAACTTAAGGAAAAATTTAATACCAAAGGAAACCTTTATCATTTTTCTCATTGATATGTTATTTTATGAAATTTAAAGCTGAGATATGAGAAACTTTTTTAAGTTGAAGGAAAGATGATTTAGTAGCAATAACATAGATTTAAAAGTTTCAGTCCCTTGGCTCACTGAAGATAAGATTGCCTCATGATAGGGACAAAATGGCCCTTATCTCTGGTTACTCCATTTGTTTAGTGCTAAATGTGTGAGAATAATCTACTTTTATAATATTACAATGTAATTAACTTTATATTTTGGAATTATGAAATGTTCTCGGTAGAAATGAGTAGCCATTTAATCGTAATTAACCCCTTTGAATCTATCAAATCATTCTATTCCGGGTTTTAAGTATTCGGTAATATTACATTCTGATTGCACAAACCACATCATATGCTTGATACACAATAACGCTGCAGCTTCAATAACTTTCATTTGAAGGCCAATTTCAATTGAGTAGATGGTCATAACTGAATAGTAGCGAAAAAGATTTCAAATGTCAAGAAATATTCAGATTTTTAGTGTGGTATTATTATGGATATAATTCAGGGGTAACCTAGAGATTTTAAGAGTTATTTCCTGTCAATAATCACCAATTCAGTTAACTCTGCCAATAGTCAAAGAATATTAAATAAGAATGAATTCTAGACAGAATTTTATTAGATTTCAATTTTAGTTTTGAATGAAAGGAAGCTAAGTTCTTTTGATTATTTACTGCAATCAATATTTACCAAGAATCATGAACCATTTTGATCTAGACAAGGATTTCTGGTCATGATTTGTTTTATGGCTTTAAAAAATCTTTTCTGAATTTCACATTTGCTTTGGAAACTGCAGTATTTCTTTGTGCTTTGGAGCATAATATTCTCTTTATTTTTATTAGATAAAAGAACTTCTTGGCAATTTCAATGCAGTTTTCTTTGTTAAAGTTTGATTGATGTAGTAAGAAAACAATTTGATGAACTCTTTCAGAATGAAAATCTTCAGATATTGCAAATTCAAACAAATTCATTTGCTATTTCTTGATTCCTTCCTGCAACCATTTGAATGTAACTTTTGTGCACTTTTGCATATTACTTAACTAGGGGATAGAAATATGTTTAGAGTTCACTCCAAGCCCTCACTAATTACATGAAGGATTATTTTTTAAATATATAAAACATTAACTATTGAAATTCTAATGTACTTAAAGATAAATAAATTAAAACAAGGAAAAATGATGAACACCGAAAAGCATCAGGGAGGGTGACTTTGCAATAATTCAGTGAAATTTCAGAACCAAACATTAGTGGTTCATTTCAATCTTTGATGAACTTGGAATCACAATAAAAAATGGTGTATGTTCAAATATGAAGGAATTTGGAGGACTTGGGAATCAGATTCTAGTTGTTCATAGCTAAATATGCAGCCTTTCAAGGGTAATATTTCTGTGAGATGAAATCAACCTATACTTCAGATATTAATAAATTTCTCGATTTCATTAATTTAAGATGATTGTTGATCCATTTCTTGTTTTTATTCAGGAAGTTCCCCTATATATTCAATGTGGATATCATTATTTTTTTTTATTTTTGTCCAAACGAATTTTTAGGACAGCTGTTCTTGTAATGTAATTTTTTTAAATCCTGCAGTAAATTTTTCAAACATCATAAATAGTAAAATGTAATGTGGAGACTACATTTTTAAGTACTGGTTTCCGAGGAGCATTTATTTAGGATATTCATTAACATAGAAACTCCCTTTAATTCTGATTGAAGTTTTACTGTGATTTTTCTTGGATTTATATGTTAAGGCAGGATGCAAAGTTTTCATGCCCTTTACATTTGTTAATTTGGTTTATGTTCCACATTTTATTTGAATCATGTACTCTTTGCAATAGAAATACTGCAGTTCCATAAAAATCCTTCTGTGTTCATCCTTCAAAATGTTTCAAAATTTCATGTTTTGTAAGAGTTGATAAATATTTATTTTAAATTTTGTTTGATTTACCTCATGCTTTAATGTTTGTTGAAGTAGACTGTACTCAATGTCAAACAAACTTTTATTTTGATAGCAATTTTCATGATTACTTCGTGATTTCCACATGATAATCTTTGAAGTTTAATGCAGTTCTTCGCTGTTCCTTGGTAGTTTAAGCCTTGTTCTCATTTTTCGATTGTACCATGCAATTCTTTAATTCTAAATTTTAAAGTCTATATTATCTGATATTTTTCAATTGAATCTTGATCAAGTTTGAATTCTGAGTTTACTGGCAGAATTGGAGAAGTTTCCAGAGAATTCTAGAAATTTTGCTTCAACCCTTTGATTCCACNTGTAGAATCCCTCACTAATTATTGAAATGATAAATATTTAAAAGATTATGGATTGAAATTTTGATATGATATCAAATTAAATGTTAATAAGGACTAATGATGAATATATAAAAGCATCTGGATGGCTGACTTTGGAAGAGTTCCCTGAAATGTCCCTTACTTTCAGAAACAAACATTATTGTCGAATTTCAATTCTTTAGGTAATTGAAATCACAATAAGAAATGGTTTACCTCATAAAATAAGGCATTCAGAAGATTTGGCAATCTGTTCTGACCCTAGATTTTTGTAGTTAAATGTGCAGCCTTTCATGAGTAATTACTCCATGAGATAATAATAATAATAACTTCTGTAATGGAAACAGGTCAACCCCAGTTATATCCATTTTAATAGTTATTACTATTCACAACCACAACCATTACCTAATTGGAAAAATCCGGACTAGCCGGGATTCGAAACAGAATTAGTGTTGGAACGCTAGCACGCTAACCACTCCGCCACCACGGCCTGTAAAAGATGAAATTAGCAAATCAGAATTTTCTTCAAATATTAATCAATTCATAAATTTAAGAAGGTTGATAATCTATTTGTTGTTCTTGAACAGATATTTTGTTCTCTCCTATATATTCATCTTTGAGATCATAACTTTTTCTCATTTTTTGGCTGAAATTTATGGGACAATTTTTCTTATATTATGATTTTTTCAAATCCTGTAATACATTTTCAACTATTATGAAAAGTAAAATGTAGAGTGAAGACTGAAATTTTTAGTGCTTGTAGAGTTGTTTCTAAGAAGCATTTATTCAACATGTTTTTTAAATGTAGAAACTCTCTTCTATTCTGTTTATTTTACTGCATTTTCTTTGGATCTTTGTGTTACTACAGATCACAGAGATTACAATCCCTCTATGTTTCTTAGTTCAGTTTATGTTCCACATTTTTAATAGAATCAAGTAATCATTGAAATAGGAATGCTGCAGTTCCAAAACAATCCATTCATGATCCTCATTCAAAGATTATTTTCCCTAATGTCTCTCTATTGCATGGGAGTGATAAATTATTCCTGATGTTTTCTGTTATTGTGAGCAGGATGATATTTAGTATACCTTTGGTTTGATTTACCTCATGCTTTAATTTTTGTTGCAGTAGACTGTACTCAATGTCAAACAAACTTTTATTTTGATAGCAATTTTCATGATTACTTCGTGATTTCCACATGATAATCTTTGAAGTTTAATGCAGTTCTTCGCTGTTCCTTGGTAGTTTAAGCCTTGTTCTCATTTTTCGATTGTACCATGCAATTCTTTAATTCTAAATTTTAAAGTCTATATTATCTGATATTTTTCAATTGAATCTTGATCAAGTTTGAATTCTGATTTTACTGGAAGAATTGGAGAAGTTTCCAGAGAATTCTAGAAATTTTGCTTCAACCCTTTGATTCCACAATTGCTTGAAAAAATTTACTAAGTCCCCAAGGTCATTCAGTTAGTCATAAAATAAAACTGTTTCAGTTAGTTATAAAATAAAACTGTTTTTCTCATTTTTCATACATTTATTTTTTCAGATAATTTTTCTGTACCTGTATTCTCAGTGATATGACTTTTCAATGGCTCTGCTCAGAATAATTTTTACTTTGAATTATTCTGAACATAGCCATTAAAAAGGCACAAATCACTGAGAATACAAGTACAGAAAATAAAGATGGCAGCTGCCACAGCAGCAGGAAAAACAATTGAATTTTTGAGCTCCGAGATAGGCCCAGGTTTGACATCCCCTACTGTACCAAAAATTTTGGTGGGTGAGAAGTTGGACGCATTCAAAATGAAACCTTAAAAGTCCTTTCTGACATTTCTTTATTGATCACTGTAATAAAATGTACACTTCAAATTATTTACAATAAAGCACAAAAATCTGCTCCTGGTGTCTTCTTTGCTGCAATTCCTCTGTGCTTCCATATGTAATCCAGCCGAGTACATGTTATTGAATTAAACCTGCAGTAGAAGTTTGAGTCATTAAAAATTACCCATTGGAAATTCTACATTACAATATTCTGCAAAAATAGCCTTATGAAAATTACATTTTTCAATTGAATGAAAAATTTTATCTGGAAGTGGAGATCTACAAAAGGTCCTTCCTGAACTTTCTACATGAACAAGGAGAGTGAAAAATGTACTGAATAATCAATTTTTAATGTTACAAGATATGCTATCACAGGTCTTGAAAATTCTGTAGCATTTGAACTGCTGTTTTCTAAAATAATGGAAAAAAGTTTGAAAGCTTCTAGAAACAAATGCTTCAACTTTTCACCAATAAGTTAATCATGTGTTTTGAATAAAAGATTTGCCAAAATGACTAAATCAATTCCAACATTAATTTAGAATAATTTCGATTTCATCCAATGCAATCAAAATGACACTACATAATCTCATTTTCTGCCAATGGACTTAAACAGATTTGTTTAGGGTTCTTGTACCTCGTATTTTGACATTTTACTGACAGAAGTAACAAAAATTAAAGATTCATCAAAATCTTACGAGTCTAGGCTTAGTCAGAAAATTCAACATCAGTAAATTAGCCTGAACAATGAAAATTCGCATATAGAATATAGATGAAAAAGTCATCTCTAGTATGCCAATAAATACCTTTAAGAAGGTAAATCTCTCTATGTAAAAACTATGGCGTTACAGTCTTCTAACAATAAGTTTCAAAATACGTATGCAGCGTAACCGCTGCACGGCGCAACATTCAACGGAGGCTTCTGCGTTTGAAGATCAAATTACGAACCTATTCAACGTTAACATTGAAAAATTCTTTCGCGTAAAGAACGAGTTCCTAAATTTGATATAACAGTTCATTTTTCACCTTTTTTCCGAGTTAAATATCGGTTAACCATTATTAAAAATCAAGTTACGCCATCTTGAGCTCACGTAGCAGTCATCGCGTCGCTGAAACGCCTAATCAAGCAAAAAGCCACCAATTCGGTCATTCCTTGGATGTATTCCACCCTTACGTTAGCGAATGTCTCAAGTAAGCTCTGATTACGGAATCACCTCCCGCCTTTTCATTGCAAAAGTGCGAAGTCTACGAGCTCCCAATATCCGGGGACTAATTGATTAAACCGGCTATCACAAAGTTAAAGAGCAAAGGAGTCAAGCACTACTACTGTAGTATATATCTGTGGAGCCAAGGAAATCCAATTCATCTATCCCCATACCTTTGACTCACGAGGTCGCTATCTGCGAATCTGACAATGAGTTTAATGCCCAAGGTTGTTTTCCACTTCACGAAAGTGAAGTTTGTTTTTCACTGAACTTTCCACGAAATTTAAATGCCCAGTTCCCTACTACATTGACGCCCGGGCGGTTTTGGGCGAGTTATGAGAAAGACGGAATCTGTCCGTTTTAAATTTTAGGAGGGAAAGAGTTAACGACAATTTCCCAGCTTACATTGGTCACAAAATATCTATAACAATTAATTATGCATTTTCCGTATGCTGACATAGTAAGAGCATATGAAATAGTAAATTGTTAAAAGTTCACATTACTTTCGAGTAACACTATCAACGATGCAAATAACTTAAAATATGATTTTTATGAAATCTATTTTTAGCAAACAAATGTTTCTAATAAAGATTGTGTTGCAACATAAATAACTTCGATAAAATCCACTACACATATCCTTTCCAGTCTTCATTAATTCGTAATTCTGTCTTCTGTTTGTGAATATTATTTTCACATAATCTTTTCAAAATAAGTCTTGTATGTCACACAGAAAGCAAAGTTGTTACTGTAATAATAATGGTTGGCTACGCTACTGTTGCCGCCATTTAGCTGCCTCCGCCGGGATGTGATGCACTCCGGGTACCCATAGGACAGCGCGGCTCTGGCTTCCGGGGTTACTTTCAGGATAGGCTTACGGAACCAACATATTTTAAATATGTACAACATTGAACCGAAGAGAATACACGACCGAGTAAAATAAGAGCTATTTCAATGCAGTTCGAGTGTTATGATTAACTATCCCGAAAGCCCGATGGTCAAATGCTAACTACATATATATTTAATTCTAAATTGAATTTAAATTCATCGACAATAAGTTAGACAACAGGCTGTATGAATCGCTGTAAGATCGCTGGGAAATCAAACCCAGTTATTATCAAACGTCGATGCATCAAAATAGAAGATATCTGAGAAAAACTAGAACCTTAATACTGAAATGCGAATGTAATAATTTTCCGATTCAGGAAAATACGAGAAATCTAAAACCTCTACTAAAAGCTCTCTAGTAAGCTTAAATCTGAATCTCCCGCTAAGGATCAGCTGGTTGACTTATGCTCAATTAAACAGAACAGCTCATTCTCGAAGGCGTCATACGGAACAAATGCATCAAATCTAAAAACAGACAAGTTAGGAACTTCGCAATCAAAGTGAAACAATTTTAATATCTCTAGTAACCTTTTTAAAAAGAACTTTAATGTAAAACTGTTACGTTTGAGTAACAAAATAGCGATGAAGGTAAAACTTTAAAATCTCTGCGATGAGATTGTGCAGCTAAAGGAAATTTCAGTTTAGTTGTTATGAACACCACGCGGTTAACTCCTGTACCTTACATTAACAAATTCCCGTGAAGATATTCCGAACTGATGAACCACTGTTAAAATAAATTACAGCACTCCACGGCCTAAATCATCAAGGAACACTTAAAACTTTTAACGCTAGAACCTTTAATAAGACTTACGAAAAGAGGTGACCAACTTTCTGCGATAGATTCTTCAATATAGACGTCCTTCTTACGGCGAGGTGCGGACCTTCGAACAGCGTTGAAACGTAACCTTCGACAGTTAACAGAAGAGAGGACGAATTATCGGCCTGCAAACCTTTTTATGCTAAGACAACAGGATAGGGGTGGCGAAGTAGGAGGAGGGGAAGGTTGGAACTACTACTGCGATTAATTTAATTCTTAAATAATTCTATAATATTGCGAGATTTATGAAATCTAATACTCAGTATAGGCTTTTAAGAGAAAATATTTATCTCATTTTTCATACATTTATTTTTTCAGATAATT
>APVN02036295.1:0-12228 GCA_000376725.2 Ladona fulva
TTTGGCTGATATTTCATAAAGAAAGTCGAGGCCACAGCTTCAAAGCTGATCGTATGAGCTCTACCATCACATCATTTTAAATGATGTAAAAAAAGAGTTATGGAACAAATCGGATAGCGCTATGAATCGAAATGTATCGTCATATTCTGAAAAAATTGTACGAGAGTTCAATGTCAATACAAATGGACTGAATTTTTTTTATATGTTGCAAGGGTGAATCGAAGAAAACGCAGAGTAGCTGAGAAAAACGAACCTGGCCCAGAAGCCACGAGTAAACAAGTCCTTAGGCAAGTAACAATTGCATTTTATTTTTTAAATATTACTAATTATATGAAAAGAATGTATTTATTAATTCAATTACACTTTTAGTTCACAGATTAATGACCCAGATGTAGCGACACCAGGAGGTTTAACTGAAGTCGACACTTCGGTGTTCGAACCTGCCCCAAAACCTACTATCCCAACAGAGTAAGTATGAAAACTAATCAGCCGCCAATATTAAAAAAGAATGCAATGAGGATAAAAAAATGGTTCTGCAAAATTTACGAAATAAATTCCAGGAAATCGTACAAATACATAAGCTTATTAATAGACACAATGTATATGAGTGCATACGATATTTGGAACACAGAATTTGGAAAAAGTTGGACATAGGGCCCATTAAGTTTGAACATAGGATAACACTCGCTTCTGAGTAGTTGATAGTGAGTCATAAGCATCCAAGTTAAGGATGGATTTTCCCGGATCGACAGAATTTTCTTGGTAATTGACTTTCATTATAGATTAATTGAAGAAAACAACATTTGGAGCCAAAAATTACGTATTTTTAGCTTCAAATTGGTCAGAAATTGACTAAGACGAGATTGACAGAATAATAATCTTATCAAATGAATAAATATTTAAAAAATGCTTGAGATCCAAGTGTCTAAAAAGGAGAATCTGAGAAAGATGAAGGCGAATCAAAGATGGCTTCCGACGTACTTATGAAGATTGAGGCAGAACCTTATCATGGTTATAAACCCCTCAATCTCAAGCTGGAAGGAATCAATGAATGACAAAGTATTCAGAGGGATAAACAAGAGTGGGAAAGAGAAAGAAAATTCACGATTCTATGTGATTCGTGTGTAGATAGAAAGGCGTCATTGCAATTAATTGGCAAAGGATACTTCTTTTCTAAAAGGAGGGCTTTTTCCTTTTTCTGATCGAAGGCATGGGAATAAAAACATTCAATAACCAAAAACAATCCTCCAATTTATTAAATGGATGCTATATGTATCTGATAAAACCTTTCAACAAAACCACTGCGAGATTCAAAACTAGTATGTACATACGTCAATAGCTGNGGAGATTAAGTTGATGGAATAAGGACTGCTGCCCTTTTAGGGCAATTATTTTTTTATTGCCTAAGACAATGAAGAATTCCTAAGGATTAATGCAAAAAATGCAAAGGAAGGGAAGGAAGGAAGATTTAAAGAATTATAGCCGAATCAAATTCTTTCCTATTGTTTACAAAATGTTCCTGAGGGTAATAGCAGCAAGGCTGGAAACGACACTGGCAGCTACTCAGATAACAAGGGAGATCTTGCAAAGAATTCAGTAATGTGGACCACATCCAAAAGCTGCCCGTAATTTTCAGCAGAAGAAATGAATAAGAGATGCCTCAGTACTTTGCTTTGTTGAGCATGCGAAACGCTTTGACTAGGCAAGTACCTCTTCCACACTGCAAACTCTAAGGAGGCAAGGGATAGAAACTGAGTACTTCCGACTCTTACGCAGCATCTATAAGGATGACATATTCTCTGTAATGATTCATAATTCAAAATTTCTAAGGGAGTTGATGATGAATTTTTATCACCCGTCTTAATCACAACATCCTGGAAGAAGATTTTAAATCCATAGACTGGGAGTAAAAGGGTCTACGAACAAAGTTACTTCTGCGTTCTGTAGTTGATACAGCAATCTTTGGAATTAACACATTACTTCTCATACCTTCAAGTCTTCAATAATTAAACTCTGCAGGAAAAATGATAGGACTCAGATTAACTTAAGGGAAACAAACTAAATCTATAATTGTTTTGTAGATCAAGAGCCAATTAAACCGTAGAAAATGCTTTTCGATCTCTGTTGAAAACATAAATACCTATGAAAGCCGGTAACAACAGTAGAGAACTACAGGATGTACAAGTGAACAGAAGAATTAAACCTGGCCAGAAGGCTTTCGGAATAAACGCGTACATTATTAAATAAAAATCAAAAAGTTCTTGAAGACAATGGTCTTCAACCATTGCATTTTGGTTGAAAGCCTTTTACACCTGTTTTTACGTTTGGAAATGCATATTGAGTGTTAAATACAGGAATAAACCAGCGACTCCATACTAAGTAAAGAAGTATGGAACGGTTAATGCTTGAAATCACAGGAAGAGACAGGAACACCTGGAAGAGGATGATGACAGGAGTGACTGAAATCTCATATAGTAAAGGATCACTGAATGGATGTGGTCAGGCCACGTGCCAAGAAGAAACGACAGTCACTGGACATCAACAGTTCATAACTGGAGACAAAGAGATGGAAAGAGATCGAGAAGAAGATCAAAGATTGATTGGACTGAGTTATGATCAAGTTAGAAGGGTTTGCGTCGCAGATTGAAGCTCAGAATAGAGAAAATTGGAAAACGCTCGGGATAACTATATCTGATGTCGGATAGAAAATGGCTGATAATTATGATATATTAATAGCAACTATCAATGGGATATATCCTATTTAATGTTTAAATCCCTCCCTCTTGGCTCGCGAGCACTTTAGCTATTCTGTTCATAGCTTACCCGTTGCAGATGGTGGGTAAGTAACCGTAGGTCGTGGATAAGATTGGTGAAATTTAATGCTTTTTGTGTCCTAATTTTTCTTTTACAGATTAACGTGAGAGTAGTTACGTCTCAAAAATCTTTTTGTGCGACATTTCCATTAAGTGAAATGCTGAAATATAAGTGTTTCAGAAAAGTATACACCTATGGCCATTATCTTATGAAAGCACGATTGAAGGAGGCAGAAAATTCAGCATTGACAGTTTGAACCGGTCATAATTAATTTTAATACACAGATTCTATAATTTGATAATCCTTCAGTTCCCCAAAGTGAATAAAGTTCATGTTTTTCATTTATTATTTATTGTAGTGAGAATACGTACTATTCATATTAAACGTCATTTTTACTATGTTTCAGTTACCATGATAGAGGAAGTTTCAATCTGGAAAGTATAGCTAATTCTATTCCAACCGTTATCGACGAAGATGAACTAGAAAAGTACAGCAGATACAAAATGAACCATGGCAAAAGAGGAATCGCTCTCATATTCAACAACGAGAAATTTAAGGATGATAAATTAAAACAGAGACTTGGCACAACAGAAGATGGTAGAGTACTTCGCGAAACCTTAGAGGGCATTGGTTTTGAAGTTCGTATCCACAACGACAAGACATTGGATGAGATGTGGGAAGTGATTAATAAAGGTACGTGTGTAAATATGTATGTCGTTCATATGATAATTATTATAGATAAAATCCCCAGCAAGAAGGAAACCTGCGCTCAAAACAATATTTATTTGTCGTATCATTTTATAAGCTTCGAGAGAGATATATTCAAAGCGATATTTAATCAATATGGTGAATATTATTTCATAATTTATTACGGATGCGGAACTTCGACTGACTGTGGGGTGAATCACTTTAACTCCGAGGAAATACCGCGGTTATGGGCATTTAACATGAGCCTATATTTGTGAAAATGGTTGCCATTTTTATTGAATTTGAATATTATTTGTTTGAGATGTGTTTCTCAGTGCTCTCGAGTAGTCGGAGGAAGAGCGATTTCAGTTAATACGGGCGTACATCGCATTCAGACTTCAGAAAGTCTACCGTTAACTGTTTCTGCCACTGTACATAGTGAAAAGAATCGTAAAGAAATGGACATGGATAGATCCTACGGGAGTAAAAAATGAAATATACTACATACTGTTAATCAAATTCTACGAAGTCACTGACTGTAAAGTACTGAACAACTTCAGCATCGGAATAGACAACAGTATTGTGAGATTCGTATACAAGAAGATTTTCGTATCACTACCGAGTACCCTTACAACGAAAGTCATCGATTTTTTTACGTATATGTTTTCTAATTTTTTTCTCCAATATAGTTTGCATGCAACGAGGAATCCATGCAAGGGTAGCAAGGTGTTTGAGGCATCGAATGGCGAAAACAGAATTTTTTTATCGATATGTGTGCAACCATGGCGATGTTATTGCCAACAGCCTGCAGACGGATATTCAGGCCTTGTATCGACGGCCCTTAAGGCCCCGTATATTTTTTACCGTGTAACGGGGCGCACTGTTGCAACTTTTGCATAGGAAAAGAGAGATTTCAAAAAATATTTTTATCGTATGTTAAATGTCATTCCGCAAAGCATGGTTTATTTAACGGAGGTTAAATTACATCATAATTTACCAAAAAATTAGAAATTGATTTCTTCAATAAAATTAAGAATGAGTACGGTATTCTTTGAACCGATGTATTAAGCGTACCGTTCATTTAACACGGTATTTCTTGTTATGAAAATCTATTTTTTATAGATATGCGAAGAATAAAATTGCTAAATCTTATCTTTTACAGTCGCAAAAGAAGATCACACCAACCACGACTGCTTACTCGTGGCTTACATGACGCACGGCGAAGATAACGATTACCTGTTCGCCACCGATTACACTTTCAAGATCGATGACGTAGTCGAAAGATTTAAATCCGATAGAGTGCCAAGTCTTGCAGGAAAACCTAAAATATTCCTTATCCAGGTAAGCAGATAATTTGATAATTGTAAGAGGTATGAATCATTCAAGTTTTGAAAAATGTAATAGAATCTGAAATAAGCATATGGTTTGAAATATCGATTCAGGCTTGCAGAGGAAAAAAAATGGACGAGAGTGCTCAATCTTTGAAGCATGCCAGAATTTCGGAGACGGCTGACCCTGAACCTCCAAGATACTTCAGCCTACCAACCACAGCTGACCTCTTATTTCTGTATTCTTCCATGAAAGGTATTCCCATAAAGACAAACATATAATATTCCCTATTATAGGATGTTTTGAACAAAGAATGATATAGCTCTTTACATATCTAATACCTCTTGCTTTGAGGACACACTCTTCTGTGTCAGCTTTGGCCTACTATGGATTATGAACCATATCGTGAACTCCGTGGGAGTGTACAAGCGTCTTTGAAGTACTTTTGCTCGCTCTGGTTTTCGCTAATGAGATGAAAAACTTCTGCAATTATTTAGTGATTTTATTCCATTGCTCATGTATATATGTGTGACGTTTACATCTCTTTTCTGGACTACTATCATGTCGCGGTCAAAGGGCTGACGTGTGGAAGATTTCATGCTTTCCTGGCGTATGTTGCAGATGAAGTCCCCTCGGGTTCTCAACAAGGTTAGATGATACGTTGCCGACGTTTCGATAGCTGACTGCCATCGTCACTCAACGCTCCGAGGACGATGGCAGAGTCAGCTGTCAAAACGTCGGCAGCGGACCATTTAACCTGGTGAAGAACCCGAGGGGACTTCATCTGGGCTTACGTGTTTTTATGTCCTAGATGGCTACACCGGCGCGAAAGTTTTTCCTGGTAGGGTCACCCATTCCAGAATAGGCAGCGGCCAGACGAAAGTTAGTCCAAGCAGCGTCTGTATCTCAGTTAGGCGGCCATTACCGGTGATGGTGTCACTTTAAAAACACCGTTGAGGAAGGCATGGGGAGACCATCTCAACTACTTATCCCATAAATATAATTTGCCAACGTAATGATATTTTCAATGGCATAAACGGGACACAAAAAACGTCGCGCACGGCAGAGACAGGAGTAATCTCGGTCGTCATTCTACGAAATCCTAACCGAGTGAATGACAAGAGAAAAAGAGAAAATGGCCAGAGAAACAAAGGAGGGATTGTTAGGACAATAGGGCTATGTAGAAAAGGATGGAAGAATGAATGAGATTTTTGGAGCGACGATGTGAGAGTAATTTTTAGTGCGGGAAATACTAGCCAAAGGGGCATTGCGATAGTAGCAGAAAAGGAAGCGAGACAAGCGGTTATAGCCACCGAGGTAATATGGGGCCGGGTTATGTCAGTAGTTGTAAAGGCAGAGCCAGTAAGCACTATGATAGTTCAGTTATACTTGCCCGCAAGTTATTACTGCGAAGAAGAAAAACACCTAATTTATGAGCAAAAGAAAAACAAGTTAGGGGAACTCGGGTCAGAACGGGATAGCGGGGAAGAACGGGATAGGGCACTTTTCTCGACTGAAGAGTGCTGAGGCCTCGCGTAGTGACGTTGCACTATGCCTACAGACGGTCGTGTAGACATGGCAGCCATTTTGACCAGTTTGGACAGTGCCTTCTGAGTGTACAGATTATTCGTAGTGTTCTGATGAGTTTTTTGTAAGTTTTCGCCGATTTCTATGCAAGGTAAGCTTTTAACCATTAATTAAACTCTATTGTGTGTTATCTATAGTTATAGTGCATGTAATTAGCTACAAGACACGCGTGTAAATAGTATAAATTTGTCAGGTTTTCGGTTTGGTAAACACTCATAATCGAAAACGTGCTCTCGGGGCAGAACGAGATACTATCCCGTTCCGCCCCGTCATATTTTGACGGGAATAGGTTTGTAAGCAATGTTTTTTTTATTCTAGATGGTCCGAACGTAGTACGTTAGGAAGACTGATTGACAAAAATCTACATCAATACCCTACAAGCCGCCTTTCGGCGTGTGGCAGGGGGTGTTAACACCGGATGCTCGCGCTATTTCCTTATTTTGTTATTATCGCGTATCGTTCGCGGAAAGAAAGAGTCCCTAAAACGACTTGTCCTAGCATCTATTTCCCTTTATCCTTCGCTCATGGTCAGATCGGCCAAAGTAGCAGGGGGGTCGCATAATATTGATAACGTCCTCCACAAACGCACTGTCTCGAAATTTACCGAGTAATCGAAGCCAAAAATGGGATATCAATGCGATGGAATTGGCTGTGGAAGCGGTGTTATCGTCTAAAATTGGGTTTTTGAAGGCTTCTAAACCGTTTAACGTACCAAAGTCAAGTATTGAAAGATATATAAAAAAAGCTAAGAAAAATCCTGACTATAAAGTTGATATATCAGATGGAAAATATAAAAATGTGCTTACTTCAGAAAAAGAAGAAGAACTGGCATCATATCTAAAGACAATGGAGAGCAGGATTTTTGGTCTAACTATCAAAGATCTTCCATCATTAGCCTATGAGTTGGCAGAAAAAAATGGGCTAACGCACATATTTAACAAAGAAACATGTCTAGCAGGGCAGAATTGGATTAAAGGTTTTCTTACTAGGCACCCTAGCTTGTCTATTCGTACTCCAGAAAATACAAGTGGCGCACGAGCTATGGGATTCAATAAGGTCTCGGTTTCGAAGTCTAACTCTCTNAACATTCAACAATGGCCTTAGTCGTCAAAGAGATGAGTTGTTTATTTTCCAAAAATCTTACGAAATTTCCGTATGTTTTATCAAAATCCTCGAAATTTAGGATCTATATCAATATTTCATGACTAAAATACATTTCTATGATTATTTTCCTTTTTTGTGACACTTCTCTTGATTTCGTAGGACCATTATTCCTAATTTAATTTTGTAAAAGAAACAACCTCTGCAGGTAACGAAAACCTATTTTACGTACATTTCTTAAGGAAAAGTAAACTAACTGATTATCCCCGTGCATTTATATAGGAAAACTTGATAAATCAATGCTCAGCAATTGCTTTGGTAGTAGTCAAAGGAATGGGTTGTTTATTTCCCAAACATTTTACGAATTTTCCGTGTATTTTATAAAAGTTCTCGCAATTTCGAAATTATATGAATGATTCACGACTAAAATAAGATGCTATGATTATTTAACTTTCTTGTGACACTTGTCTCAATTTCGTAGGACCATTGTTTCTAATTTAATTTTGTAAAAGAAACAACCTCTGCAAGTCACGAAAACTTAATTTACGTTCATCTCCTATGGAAACGTATTATGGGCTCCTGGGTTCGAACCCGGGCCTTGGCAGAGATGAGAATAGTTTCCCTGGGGGTTTTGGCATCGTAGATACACAATGCAGTTTGTTTCAGATCTCTAAGTCAAGCCGTTTTTGAGATAAATAGGGGGACGGACGGACGGACAGACATTTGATTTATATATATATGATAGTAATTGTAAAATGATGTTAACATCGTTTAGAATGAATGCTTTTCTTACCGATCGTAATCGTATCTTACCTGACTCTGCTTCTAACTATCCATGATTTCCATTTTTTCCAAAAAATGCCGTCAGTAGTCGAGGATTGCTAAAATTTTAAGATGAAATATAGTTAAAGAGTTAAAGTTTATTTTTCTGAACTCAGATGTTTTGTTGAATAAGTTTAGAATTCCTATCGCTGAATATTACCGTTCACATTAAGCAGAATTTATTTGTAAGACTTCCATGCAGAGTATGTTTCAGTCATGGTGCTTAATGTAGTTATTCTTCAACACATAAGTTATCACTCAAATTACGCTACACTAGGTTATTTTAAGCAATTGAGACGATAAAATAGGTGCGTTGACAATATTACAAGTATTCCTCATAAGATAAGGTTGATATTTGATAAAGAAAATAAGAGTGACGGCTTCAAATTTGATCGTATCAGCACAATCGGCAGATAATATTAATTGCTGTAAAAATGAGCTATGGAACAAATTGGATAGCACTATGTATTGAAATACATCGTCATGTTCTGAAAAATTGATACGAGAATTCAATGTCATAACATATCGTTTTTTATTGTTTTTTATATAGTGCAACGGTGGGCGGAAGAAAACGAAGATTGGTTGAAAAAAACAAGCGTGGCCCAGAGGCCACAAGTAAACAAGATCATCGGCAAGTATAAATCGAATTACCTTCTTTAATATCACTGATCGCACAGAGTGTATGTATTAATAATTTAATTACTGTTTTAGCTCACACACAGACCCAGATGAAGCGAAACCAGAAGATTTCACTGAAGTCGACGCTTCGGTCGTAACTGACTCAAAATCTACTAATCAAGCAAGGTGAGTATGAACACAAAGAAGCTGCTAATTTTGAGAAAAGAATATCATGAGGGTAATGCTAATGGCGTTGCAAAGTTTACTAAACAATTTCCAGCAAAGCGAACATGTAGGGTAACTGGCACTAAGAATTTGGAAAAAGTGGACATATGGTCCATTGAGTCTGAACATAAACGAACGCTCGCTTCTAATTAGTCCATAATGAGTATTCAACATCCTAGTTACGCATGGATTTTCTCGGATCGACAGAATTTTCTGGGTATTTAAATTTCATTAAGCTATTTACAGTAAAGGGATTGATAAAAGAAAACAACATCTGGAGCAAAAAAGTAAACATTTGTCGCGAAAAAATGGTCCGAAAGTGACTAGGACGAGATTGGAAGGAAAACAATTTTATGATATCAATAAATATCAAAAAATGCTTGAAATCCATGTTTCTAAGATGAAGGCGAATCAAAGATGGCTTCCGACGTACTTATGAAGATCGAGGCAGAACCTGATCATCGATATAAACCAATCAATATGAAGCAGGAAGGAATAGATGAATGACAAAGTATTCAGAGGGATAAACAAGAGTGGGAAAGAGAGGATTTAGATGGAATGATCTCGATTCTAAGTATGAAATGGGTACTTATTTACTTTTAGGGTTTATTTTTTCTAGTCCAAGTCATGGTAATAAAACTATACAAGCAAACAAAATCACATCCCAAAGTTGGTTGTCCAAAATTTGAGTTAAAAGGTAATACATACATCAATAGCTGGGAATTTAATATAGACTTTTTGATGAGGATATAGTGCCATATTAAAGATATCAACTTCTTTATGTCTTAAAGAGAACAACATCATCGTCTGTTAAAATAGATATACCTAAACCGGCAGGACCTTAAATTATTATTGGCCATTTATTTCTATTAATTTACATGCAATTCATTATGGAACAGAGATATGATCAAGTTCTAAGGATTAACGTCGCAGATGCATGCTTAGAATAGAGAAAACTGGAAAACACTCGGTGAGACTTACATCTGACGTCAGACTGCAAATGGCTGATAAATAAGATATATCATTAGCAATTTTCAATCGGATATATCTTCTTTGTGGTTTAAATCTTTCAAAGAACACGTTGGCTCGCGAGGACTTTGAAAATTCTGTTAATTTCACACCAGATGCAAACGGTGGGTAAGATAGGCAGTAAACGCAGGTCGTTCATTAGATTGGTGTAACTTAATGCATTTTGTCTTAATTATTATTTTGCAGATCAATATGAGAGAAGTTATGTTTTAAAAACCTTTTGTGCGACCTCGCCCTTGTACCGCTTTCTTTCAATAAGAAATCGAAATATTTTTCGTATGGTGAATATTAGTTGATATTAGTAATTTAATGAAAAACAATTCGTCCTGTAGAAGAAAAAAATAATGATCGAAAAATATTAAGTTAGGTGCTTTAATAACAATATTTCAGAAGAGTATGAACATCTGACCATTATGTTATGGAAGTGTGACGGATGGGGGACAGAAAATGCAGGTCTGACAGTCTGAACCGTCCCTTATAAATTTTAATAAACAGATTCAATAATCTGATTAGCTATCACTTTTTTAATGCGAATAAAGTTTATTATTTTCAGTTATTCCTTATTTTGCGAATACTGCTTACGTATTACAATGAAAATTATTTTTAATTAAGTGACAGTGACCATGATGACCATGACCGGGAAAATAGAGCGAATCCGACTTTGGTCCACTACAACGAAGAGGAATTAGAAATGTACAGCAGATACGAAATGAACCACGGCAAAAGAGGAATTGCTCTTATATTCAACAACGAGAAATTCAAGGATAATAAATTAACGAAAAGAGTTGGAGCTGCAAAAGATGGTAGAACACTTCACGGCACCCTAAGTGGCCTTGGCTTCGATGTACAACTCCACAACGACAAGAAATTGGATGATATGTGGGAAGTGATTAATGCAGGTACGTGTTTAAATATGTATGTCGTTCAAATTAAAATTGTTATAGATAAAATCCTCAGCAAGAAGGAAACCTGCGCTCAAAACAATATTTATTTGTCGTATCATTTTATAAGCTTCGAGAGAGATATATTCAAAGCGATATTTAATCAATATGGTGAATATTATTTCATAATTTATTACGGATGCGGAACTTCGACTGACTGTGGGGTGAATCACTTTAACTCCGAGGAAATACCGCGGTTATGGGCACTTAACATGAGCCTATATTTGTGAAAATGGTTGCCATTTTTATTGAATTTGAATATTATTTGTTTGAGCTGTGTTTCTCAGTGCTCTCGAGTAGTCGGAGGAAGAGTGATTTCAGTTAATACGGGCGTACATCGCATTCAGACTTCAGAAAGTCTACCGTTAACTGTTTCTGCCACTGTACATAGTGAAAAGAATCCTAAAGAAATGGACATGGATAGATCCTACGGGAGTAAAAAATGAAATAGAGTACATACTGTTAATTATATTCTACGAAGTCATTGACTGTACAGTACTGAACAACTTCAGCATCGGAATAGATTTTGTATCACTTCTAATTGCGAAGTACCCTTACAACGAAAGTCATCGATTTTTACGTATATATTTTTATTTATCGATTTTTTATAATTATATATTTAGTCATCGAATTTATACGTATATGTTTGCGCTATTTGGTACGCCGCTGTACATAACGTACAAATACTTCAGGAAGAATCTGAAAAGGAGATGGACCTGGAGAATTCCCAATTCTGTAAGAAAATGAAAAGGACTATATATTGGTAAACAAATTCTACATCGTACGCTTGATTTATTTTTAGCTGCATAATGATAATAACCTTTCCGACAGAAAAATAATTCATCGACGGCGATCTTTTCAATTCAATTCTCGCGAATGTATGGTATGTACATACGTTGCTATTTGGAATCCCTTTCCCAATTTCTTACGACCGCAGCCAATGGTTTTCTTTCAGGAAGAAAGGGAAGCCGAGAATTTCATAGCTGAGGGAAGTTTTATTGTCGTACTATAACAGATAAAAACCGAGAATGCTGGGGTGCTATGCCCTATCTTTCCCTAACGAACGGAATGATTA
>KZ310423.1:75768-88282 GCA_000376725.2 Ladona fulva
TGTTACTGTTTTGCCTGCTCCTTGAATGCCCTTATTATAAACTTTCGAGAACCAATCATTAAATGCCTCAGCAACATCCTGTTCCTGGGTCAGGTTATCGCCTGCATCTGTATTAATAGTGAATGCGTTATTTCTATCACCTCTTCTACGACGTAAGTATTTGTAAAATTCATTCGAGTTATGAGAGTCAAGAGTGTTTTTCACATAAATTTCCTCTGCTCGTACTTTTTCAGCGGCTAATTCTCTGGTTAATTTCTTATACTTTTCCAACGAGGCTAAATCGCGGTCCTTCCTTTTATGTGCTAATCTAACTTTTCTTTTTAGCGACCTAATTTTCTTATTGTAGTACTCGGGATCTGGATTGTTTTTTAAGCGCTTCTTAGGAACGTACTTATCGATACCACTGAAAATAATCTTCTTAAATCCCTGCCACATCTCTTCAACTGAATTACCAACGCTTGCCCATTCTGCATATTTTTGATGTAGGAAATCTTGGAAACCCTTGCTATCTGCTTTGTTATACTGAAGGATTTCTATATTCTTTGAAACTGGTGACCGTTTAGGGACATCCCATTTAAGAATGAGCTCCACTGCGTTGTGATCGCTTATTCCCGGAATACTGCTAACTCTAATCAGTGAATCTAAAGGCTTTAAGAGAAAAACATCCAGTGTGTTAGACTCCCTGGTGGGATCCTTAACTACCTGAGTAAGACCCCCCTCACGAATTATGCTATTTACGAGTTCTTGGGGTTTACCCCCTCCCTCCGCGCTTCCTTCCCAACGGACGTTTGGTAGATTAAGATCTCCTGCGATGACCGTGAGGTTATTACTCATACTTCTGGCGCACAGGTCGTTTAGGATATTCAAAACATTAAAATCGTCACTAGGTTTCCTATACGCAGTAATGACATTCAGAACTCTCTTGTTTAACGGATTTGTGATTTTAACCCCTAACATTTCGCAGTCGTCATGAATCCATTCAAGATTACTATGAAGCTTATCTGAAACGCACGTAAAGACTCCCCCACCGCGTGAGCCACGATCTCTTCTATAAACCGTAAAACCTGATGGAAAAACTTCGCTAGAATAAATGTCTTTATGCAACCAAGATTCGGTTCCTATTATGATATCCGGATTTGAGGCTTCAACTAATGATGAAAACAATTCCTTCTTATTATAAAGACTCCTACAATTTACCTGGAGAAATCTCAACCCGCTACCTTCGTCAAAAGCTCTTATACATATATCAGCACCAGAATATATGCTTGCTTTGAGTGCCAAGGATAGAGAAAGGTATTGATACTCTATCACATGTGTCGGCAACCTTTTCGGCAGCGGGTCAAAATCCCCGAAAAAGTGAATATTAGGAAGACGTTTCAGGTACATGCACATGTACTGAACTACCGATTATACATGGGCGGATAACCCGTGCATAATTTTGTTTAATTCTTCGAAACAAGTATTTTCTAAAGAAAGCAGGACTAGCGTAATACCTTTTTGTATAGCAGCAAAAATACGACTACAATGACATTATCGCTGCTAAAATGATTCAAAGAAAACTCTTAACGGGTCAATAAAACAATTGAAAGTAACGGAATATGAGCACACATGATAATGAATTGTTAATTCGCGCCCTAGAGGAACGTTGTTGCTTTTGAAAAGGCGTTGTCGCTTGGGGAGATGATTAGAAGTTCGTAATTTACATTTCTCCTCAAAGTAATTATGAGCGTCATAAGAAATTGAAGAGAAAGTTCGGATTTTCCTAGTTTTCTTATAACTTGTTCATCCATTACCATCGCACTCACAAGGTTACAGCTACGTTGCGCGATTCCATTTGCGTTGCTGTCGTTATCGTCATGACAATCACGTCTTAACACTCGACTCGGTCACTTGAAAATATTATATCAATTGGATCACTTGGTGACCCGCGGCTAACAGTTTGCCTACTCCTGGATCAGCGTATTAGAAACAGAGGTAGACAGTAAATTACACAATGGAAGGACGCTAAGTTTAAGTCAAACAAATCAATTAGTTTAAAGAATTCTTTGCAAACCTTCGTTAGTGGGGGTGTGGTTGTAAGTACAGTGGCGGAATAAATTGACGCAAATTTCTACGAGCGCCAGAAGTGGCATTCACGGGAACTACTGAATAAATGGAGTGCCGCTGCACAGTGGGCTGAAATCGGAAAAAGCCGGACAAAAGTCCAAAATGGCTTTTTTTGAGATACAGACCTGAAACTTTGCATATATATACAAAAATGATTGCTGATCATGGAACGGTAAGTCATTTCTCATATATCCCATCCGTTACGTAGCTACTGAGGATCAAACATGACTAAATTTCCAAAAACACGCCCGATTGAATTTTTCTTCGAAAATCTTATAAGTTAAGTAGATGGTGGACTTGTGGAAGGATTTTAATGGAATAAAAAACGTAATATTCTGGTAACATGATACTTTTCCTATATTGTCTATAAATTTCGATGATCTTGGTCAATATTTGTGCGGTATTACGTCACAAAATGGCGGACGCTTTTTTCAGGCAAAATTTGACACAAAGTAGACAATATCTTTTGTTTAAGAAAAATGGTCTCCTGGAAATTGCATCAAAGTATTCATTAAAGATATTTTAAGAATATCCAGCAGAAATATTTCAAAAATCTCTGCGACCACGAAAATGAACGCGATTTTTTGACCGCGCTGCACGACCCGGGTCCGCGCAGCTGGACCTGGTAGTAGGACTACTCCGTTGGATTGTTCAAGTTGTTTTGGCCTTAACTCTTCGAAATTGCCGTTTCTAAGCTAAGTATGTTATCACTGTTGTCCAGAAGTTCTATATTGAAGGTATTAAGAGGATTTTTGATCGTGCGAATGGATCAATGGATGCGTTACTCTGACAAATACGGTTTGGTTTGGACAACTTACGGAATCATGCCTCAAATTATGAATATCCTTCAACTATTGAGAGTAAGTTTGTATGTTCGTATAATACATGCTTTCCAGAGAACGCAGCATCTGCCATTGCTTTGCCATCCTTGTTTGTGATCCATTTCACTTAATTCCGGATTACCTATACAGCTTGTCTGCAAGCTCTTTCTTGCACCAACTCCGAGGGATACTTCTCTTTTTCTTCATTTCAATTAATCCTGGTTCCGATCCTGAAATATGCCCCTCCTTCCAAGTATCTTTTTCTCCGGCACCAATGTAGCAACTTTAGTTCTCAACGTTTCCCTTACATTCACTGCAATTGCAAATTTACGTATGGCGAAACCTACCTCATTTTTTCTTTTCTAGTTTGTCTTACCTCGCGCTACCCTGTAAAACTCACTGTAGTATCACTACAAGTAAAGTAGCAGGGTACGGTCTACCATTCCCGGTTCTAACTTCCAGCAATGAATTGCTTGTACGCTAATGTGCATGTATGGATTTGATGGTAGTTCGGGTCATGCTCAATATAAACAATTGTGGGAGCGAGCAGATTCATCCGATGAATATTTATTCATGAGTTCCCTGGTGCCACTCCGTTTGCTAAATGACGCAACTGGTATGATGTATAAGTGTATACATGTTTATTTTTTTCTAATCTAGTTTTAATAGAAGGTAGCAATATTAATACTTGCACTACTTTAGGTAAGATTGTCTGTAAAAATCTTCGGCCGTCTTCAACCAGATTTTGCCGGCCCATTCTCCTTCAGTGGCTCAAAGAAGTTGCTAAAGAGGAAAGAAATTATTTACAAAGGCAGATTGATGCATTAGAGAAATGGAATTTGGGAAGTTATTCCGTCACTTTTAACATGCTCCTAACGATGATAAATGGAAAAATAAATCTTATACTTTTATTAAAGGTGGATAATAGTATATGGCAGTGGATAATGCTTAACAAACTTATAAAAACAATTCTTTTAGGTAAGCAATGCCTTGACTGAGAGTGTTGGCGTGAAGTGCTACATCTGCGGAGCTAAAGTTTCCGAAATGAATGATATAAGAGCAATTGGGAATCGACCTGTTGATCTGGAAAAATATGCTTTCGGTTTGTCAACGTACCATTGCTACATTCGATTTTATTATTGTTACTGTGCTTTTGCACATATCGTATCGACTGGAGAGAACGGTGGTAGGTGAGAAAGCATTAAAACTGAGGCTCGAAATCTGTGTCTTAAGGTAAATTAGGGCTCCCGATAGCCAAGTGGGTAACGCGTTCGACTTCAGTGAAAGCGGTCCCGGGTTCGATTCCCGGTGGGAGCCTACGTGCGAAATGACCTAAGCTGTCGAAGCACTTTTAACAATACTACTACTTAAGGTAAATTAAATATCTGAATTATAATGTTCTTTTTAGGCCCGTGGGACTCTTAAAATACACTTATCGAAGAAAAGGGCAATCATACAGAAAGCTTTTCGAGAAAGAATGGGGTTAATTGTAGACGTACAAAGGCCTGGATCAGGAATTACGAGCGATGGACTTACGGCAAGACGTTTTTTTTGATTCTCGAAAACTGGCCGCTGAATTGACAGGTAACTGTGCCTATGGACTTAGCTTTTGATTAATAGCCATGCATAGGTAACACATATTATACCGTACAAGTACTTTTGAAAACTCAGTAACTTTCCTGTTTTGTAGGCATTGAAGATTTGCCATCGCGTTTAATATACATATTTTCATATTTTTTACAGAAGTTAATTATTACTTCATCAAACATTTTACCACAATACTAAAGGCAATATCTACCGGACTACCGCTCAACGACGAGGCATTTTCGCAGTACTCCCACAGAACTGCCGAATTATACGTAGACCTGTATCCCTGGTATTACATGGCAATCACAGTACATAAGGTACTACTTATACATGGAGGCGAAATATCAAAGGCGGCAATTCTTCCCTTCTTAGGGCAGCTGTCCAAAGATGCGATGGATGCTAGAAATAAGGACACCAGAATATTCCGCACGCGCTTCACCAGAAAACTTTCCAGGATGGCCACGAATGACGACTTATTTAAAAGGTTGTCGATCACTTCTGAACCATTTCTTTCCTTCACCTCAAATTCATCTCCGAAGAGACACAGGAAGATGCCAAAAGAATTGAGACAACTTCTAGTGTTAAACGAAATAGAAGAAGTGGAAACAGAGAGTAGTGAGAATTCTTCGAAGGGTCAGAACTCTTATTAATTGCATCTATATTTATTATTATATATAAAATATTCTTTAAAAATACCCGTAAAGGCTGCGCGGTGTCATAAAACGCCCCCTTTTCACGCGGCCGTCTTCGGCAAAGGTGGAAAGGAAATGGATGGAAAAGCAATGGCAGATGCTGCGTTCTCTGGAAAGCATGTATTATACGAACATACAAACTTACTCTCAATAGTTGAAGGATATTCATAATTTGAGGCATGATTCCGTAAGTTGTCCAAACCAAACCGTATTTGTCAGAGTAACGCATCCATTGATCCATTCGCACGATCAAAAATCCTCTTAATACCTTCAATATAGAACTTCTGGACAACAGTGATAACATACTTAGCTTAGAAACGGCAATTTCGAAGAGTTAAGGCCAAAACAACTTGAACAATCCAACGGAGTAGTCCTACTACCAGGTCCAGCTGCGCGGACCCGGGTCGTGCAGCGCGGTCAAAAAATCGCGTTCATTTTCGTGGTCGCAGAGATTTTTGAAATATTTCTGCTGGATATTCTTAAAATATCTTTAATGAATACTTTGATGCAATTTCCAGGAGACCATTTTTCTTAAACAAAAGATATTGTCTACTTTGTGTCAAATTTTGCCTGAAAAAAGCGTCCGCCATTTTGTGACGTAATACCGCACAAATATCGACCAAGATCAACGAAATTTATAGACAATATAGGAAAAGTATCATGTAACCAGAATATTACGTTTTTTATTCCATTAAAATCCTTCCACAAGTCCACCATCTGCTTAACTTATAAGATTTTCGAAGAAAAATTCAATCGGGCGTGTTTTTGGAAATTTAGTCATGTTTGAGCCTCAGTAGCTACGTAACGGATGTAAAATATGAGAAATGACTTACCATTCCATGATCAGCAATCATTTTTGTATATAAATGCAAAGTTTCAGGTATGTATCTCAAAAAAAGCCATTTTGGACTTTTGTCCGGCTTTTTCCGATTTCAGCCCACTGTGCGCTGGTGGCAAAGTGTAACAGAAGTCACAAAATCCAGAAAACCACCAAAACGTCATTTTTGGTGGTTTTCTGGATTTTGTGACTTCTGTTACGGGAACTACTAGAAACAGCGCTTACTCTGACTGACCGGCAACACCGAAAAATTCCCCTCTTTGAAACACTTGTTTTTAAATCGTTCGCGCGATTGCTCGCGAAGTTCATCTTATCTGTTAGGCATTTCTCTTCTAAAAATAGTTATAAATATAGAACGCGTGGTGAAATATATTTTAATTGCTATATAACTCTGATATACCCTGAAATTCAAAATAAAAAGTTCATAAAAAGATATCAATTTACTTTGATCGACTTTCCGAGAACCACTTCATTACTGTGCCATTTTTACCCGGAGAATTAAAATCAAGCCTTCATCAGAACAATACTAATAAAGTCATAATTTAAAAGCTGTAATGTGCTTAAGAAAATAATTTTCCCCGTTTGAATCATGCAAATAAAGGAAATTCTATGTTAATCAGATTATACATTTACAACGCTCGGATCCTCGGATATAAGAGTTCCTCGGGATATAAGAGTTCTTTGTCTATCAGGAATGAAGACCAAAACGTAGTTGAAAATACCATTTACGAAATTAAAACAAATACGCTTTCATCAAAATCGAATAACGTCGGCAGATTTTTCCTACTTGTCTTACATCTTGTAACAGGTAGTAGTAACTAGTATTAGTATTGTTAAAAGTGCTTCGACAGCTTAGGTCATTTCGCACATAGGCTCACATCGGGAATCGAACCCGGGACCACTTCCACCGAAGTCGAACGCGTTGCCCACTTGGCTATCTTGGTCACTGTTTTTTTTAATATTGAGTTTGCGAAAAACATTCCCAATTAGACATTAATTAAGAATTCTATTACGTATTTTAGTGATTTCTGGCTTAATAACTATTAATAGCCGAAACTGCGCTGCCCTCTTTATACATAAGTACCTATATATATTGACGAGTAGTATGAAATTCAACATGAAAAAAAGTCATTTGCCTGAGACACAAAGATTCATATCTCCCAATTGTCTATCTAATGAGTTAGCCAGTAACACCATGAACCCATCTTAGATCAAGAATAATTTGATGGAGGGATTACACATCCCTTTAAATGACATCATTGCAACCGTGCGCCTGACTGCAGAACAAATCATTTGTGCATTTCGCATTCCCGTTTAAACCGCAGTGGGTATTTACACCGCCATCGAAACAGAGAGCAGTGTTGTGCAGAATTCAGCACGTTGGCTAAGATCTTCCCACAATTTATTATTTTCTATCGTGCATGGGTTATGCGACAGACTGCGATCTTTACTGCGTAGATAATTTTATGAGATTAATCCAGCCAAACTGGGAATGGATCTAGAAAACGACTTGAATTCGGGACATAGTCTGCAGTTTATTTTTTCTGCGTGGCGGCCGAAGATTCGGGGGTCAGTGGCGTTTGGCTTATTTTCCCAATCACAGCAATTTGACGGAGTCTCTTGATTTCTCGAAGCGCGATGAGCCGTTTCGAGCGTGTATTCAAAACCTATGCGTCATTCACAGCAACAAGCCACTTTGAACGCTTGGAAGCTTCACTCCGTACTTTCTTCATTGAGGTTCACGTCGATAGACGGACAAGCAGAGAAGCGTTACCACCGTCGAAAATTCGATTTATACGAATTTTCTAACAGCATAAACAAACATACTGGCCACACATACATACATATATGTGTGTATGTGTCAGGCACAAATATATAATCTCTCCAATACAATGTATAATGTAGCCACACATACACACATATATGTGTGTATGTGTGGCTAGTATACGAATTATTAGAAATTTGTGCACGATAAAAATCGACTAATTCAGTAAATATGTCAGTGAAAGAGAAAAAAATCGAAAGGAATACGATGAACACCGCGAGTGAAGGCGCGAAAGATTTAAGAAGAAGAAACGGCTTCATGACAGTAGTTTACTAACCCAGACGTTAATTACAAAGCACGACCCAGGTTTTGTGGCCAATCTACATAATTAGGTCATGAAGCCGTTTTATTAAATGAATACTACGAAGCGAATCCTGAGTCTGTGTTGTTTAAGCAGAGGAGTTTGAATGAGGATTAATTGGAATAAATAAGTATCGAGAGAATACTTGTAATGCCCCTTGTGGTGGAATATTTCACTGGTGGGCAGAAAATATGTTTGTAGAGTTGACATTAGTTTTGGTTTGTATGAGTAGGACATACGGTTTCCTATTGGGCGTATTTTAATGAAATTAAATGTCCACAGCTATTAGGATCATGAACTAACTTTTTCTTTTCTGGAAAAAACCATTAGCAAAAAAAGCATCGAGCTCCTAAGTAATATTCGTTTGTCGTATAACTTTTTAAGTTTCCATAGAGATAGACAGAGCCGCGCCATCTGCCGCCCGAGTGCAAACATAATTTGCCACACCTTAAAATTAAATACCAAAATCTGATTCATTTACTTTCTTGATTTGTAGGTAAAAATTATTGTTTAAGACTATGAGAAAGCAGTGTGTTATGACTTCGCTTTCTAGCTTACATAAACATAAGTAAAAATTAATCATCCATATTCCGAATTTTGACATAGCAATTTGTCATTGAGTTAATTTAATAGCTCAAATTACTTTCGAGTGTCATTATCATCGCAAACCGTATAACTTAAAATGATACTATAGGAATAAAAAAACACGATAAAAATTCCACAATATATTTAACAGGACCGGTTTCAACTAATACATAGTCATCATCAGGCAATTAATCATAACATTTAAATTAAAATTGTGCATTACGATATTTTATAACTGTGAATTCTTGTATTATATCAAATTACAGCCAATTTATGGACCTGTCTTAGCTCATTGATGAATGGAAAAATACTTGGTGGGATGAATGGGAAATGTATCACGCGGAGAACGGCGAACAAAAATGATGTTGTAGTGATAATAATAATGGTTGGCTACGCTTCTGTTGCCGTCCCCAAGATGCCGACGCCTGGGTGTGATGCACCCATAGGACGGCGCGGCTCTGTATATTTTTAAAGGTGTCACTGCACTAAAATGTTGTGAATATCATTACGTTATTTAATACTGCTTAATAAACTTTGACTGGCTGCGGGAAGAGGAAATCAATGTAATTTACGGAAATATCGCGAATGAGGGCCTTCAATGCGTGCCTATATTTGTGATGCGTAAAATCCATCGCCACTTTTGATGTTTGAACTCCCGGTTTGAACTTGCTATGTCAGTGTTGTCAAGTTGTCGGAGGAAGAGCAATTTCAGTTGGTACGGCCGTTCGCCACATTCAGACTCCAAGGACCTGTGCAATATTTGTTTCCACCAGTGTACATGAATCGAAATTGGGTAAACATACAATTGCTCTTTTCCAAATCCACCATTGCCTTTTTTTCCAATTCATATTTTTTTATGTACTGAGGGATAATGGCGAGGATATGCGGCGAGTATATGGGACCCAGCTGACGAAACGAATGCTCGCGAACTCGAGAAAGTGCAGCGCAAGGTTATACCATTTTTTAAAAAGTGCAAGGATACAAAATCAATCGATGCGAAATTCCTCAAACACGCAGGTTGGGAATCTTCGAAAAGGAGGAGATCAGACTGCAACTGCTTGATAAATTCAGAGAAAGTACATTTGCGGTATTTTACGACCCTCTTCTGCTACTTCCGCCGATCTGACAATGAGCGAAAAATAAGAGAAATAGATAATTTTAAAGACTCTTGACTTGAACTATAAAAGAATTGAACACGTTTATCTGTCTTTAAATTCTTTCGTTTTTATTAAACGTTTCTCACTAGTTTATTCAATTTTAATTTTTTTTAACTCTAAGCGGAAATTTACCATCTATTATTGAATTTCACTATGTAACACTTCCCTATTAGGATAAGTCATCATCACAGTCACTAATTGTGAAGTTTGAAACAACTACAACACAAGAAATGACCACAGTATTGATAACTGAAGATTGAAAATTAACGTCAGATGGAGCGCAAGAAGTTGGTCTCAAGCAGGAAGCAGGAGGTAAGTATTATAAAATTAGAAGAAAATCGGAAAGAGTTCCAGCTCACTTTAGTCGAGGAGTGTTCCGTAAACATTTTTTATGGTGATACTTTGTTTTGAGAAAAAAGAAGCAAAAGATGCCTTCGGTCTATCAAGCAGTCGGACCTTCGGTCTATCGAGCAGGCATAATTTCACTGGGTCAGCAGGATAAGACGAGAAACCACTTTAGCTTGAGCGTGAGAATACAATGATAGTATGTGGTAAGGGGACGCAATGAGTCATTATATTGGTTGCATAGGCGCTAAAAATTGCAGCAAACATCGATGAAATGATTAATTAATATCATAAGGTTTTGCATTGCAAATCGCGCAATGTAGATGAACGAAGAAATAACGAGATATAGTTAATCCTTCAGTAAAACATATCTAAAATTTGAAGTGAATCGGATTCCTTCGTCCTTGAGGGGATGGCAATCAAAGTAACAAGAAAAATAAAAACATGCAACAGTTACTAATAACTTATTTTCTTAATATATATTTAATGTTTGTTTCGCTCAAAATTTTTGTATTATTTTTTTTTCAGAAACCCACTTTTGCAAAATTTAACGTATATGCCTTTTTCAAAGGAGCTATTGGGTCTACGAGCTTCGGTTTGAATTTAAATAAAAGCTTTATAAATATGCTACCAATTAATTTCTTATAAATTTCCTCGTGCATTGACTAATTTCAAGTTATTTGGCAAGATCCACCACTAAAACAAAAATGTTTTCAATTTTTGTAGCCATATCTCGGAAAGTTCTCAACATATGGACTTGAATTTAGACTGAAAATGTAGGAAAGTTTTTGTACGTTAATACACAACTATACACAACTGATTAACTTTAGTAGATATTGAGCAAAAACCTAATAAAATACGAAGGAAAGTTGTTTATTTTTGGAATAGCACAGTTAGCACAACTCTTTCGATCTTGCAAAAATTAGTATGTTATTACCCACATAGGTCCTAACAACATATTAAAAATCAGAACTACATGACCTTTTGCAAGATCAACGCCTTCTTTGTGTCTCATTTGACTGGACTACGAATGCAACTGAAACTCTCAGACTTAGCATAGGAAAATATCGAATATGTCGAGATTTGTAAGTCTATCAGAGTGGCAATGTGAGGAATTTTAACGAAAGAATTGTGCAAGAGGCTACAAAGAACAACAAGAGCATGAAAAAGGGTCAGACAACGCCTAGCAATGGGAAAGAAACAAATCTTGGTCATCCAGAAAGAAGATGGCACAACAACTTCAAATAGACAAGCAATACTGAAGACAGTTACAGAATACTCCACCAACTTATACAAGAAGACAGAAATAGTTGAAGAGGAAAACCAAGAAGAAACAGAAAACTCAGAAAATCCCCCCTCTATTCTCCCAGAAGAAGTAAAAGAGGCCATCAAGAAGATGAAGAATGGAAAGGCAGGAGGAGGTGACGGAGTATTAGCAGAATATCTGAAACTTGGTGTAACAGAAATTTCTCCTGTCCTAGCACAGTTATTCACTAATTGCATTAGACAGGGGAGAATTCCGAAGGTATGGAACCATGCAAAGATTGTCCTTTTGCACAAGAAAGGAAGATGATGATGATGCTGAGGCGGTGTCCCTACAGAGAGGGCCAGAGGCACTTAGAGCTATTTGGTCCATTGTGCCATCCGCCACAACGAAATTACCCATGAAGTCCTGTGGCCTTACAAAAGGCCAAGATGCACCCTATGGGTAAGTCCCTAATGTCCCTGGGCTCCTGAAAGTGGGTTCCCATGAGACGAAGCCGTGTCCTGGCAATAGCCGGGATTAACACAGAAGATGAATTGTAGATTCTTCTTCTTGGTTACACCATCTGCAGCTTGGAAAATCGGTAATTCCCATGTTGAGGAGATGTTTGTTTACCAGGTAGTGTCCGGTTAGTAGGCCTACCATCGTCCTCAGATTCCTCCTATCAAGCGATAGGAGTTTCTTGGCATAGCTGGAGTTTGGACCATAACAAAAACTCCTAGCTTGTCTTAATCCCTGAGTTGATTTCCAGATGTTTAGGTGTTGGGCTTTTGCCCAATCCCTAATTGCAGCCCTCAGAACAGCAAGTGAAATAGGTAGAATTGGCTCTGGGCCAGCAGGATCACTGAGAGCACCTCTCTTGGCTAGCTCATCGGCTTTTTCATTTCCGGGAATACCTGCATGTCCTGGTACCCAGAAAAGATGTATGTTTCGCTGCTTAGCAAGGGCATCGAGCTCTCTGCGACACTCTAGCACCAGCTTAGACCTGCACCA
>KZ310423.1:91861-109548 GCA_000376725.2 Ladona fulva
TTACATCTAGAAATAGAGTGCGCATATCGAATTTTTGCGTTCCTGATTAATTGTTTCGTTCGGTTTCTTAGTCGTTTATAGTCGTTAAAGATTGTTGCATTCTTGCAACGTTTGAAATGACGGAATTTTGAATCGCGTTTTGCCATCATTTCCCTAACTTCTGCTGTTAACCACGGAGCAAAAGGTTTGGTGACTCTAATTAATTTAACCGGCGCATGAAGGTCGAGTAAGTTAATAAGGAGAGTATTTAAAGTTTCGACTTTTTCATCTAAGTTGTCAATGAATTCTATATTATGCCACGGCAGAAGAGAAGCATCACTAAGAAAATTATCATAATTTATATTTTTCGTATCGCGATGGTGAATATACTTTTGCGTGGATTTTGGCGTTTTAAGAGAATAAGATAGGTATATCGTATCATGATGAGATATTCCGGGAGTTGCGAGCTGTCCATATGTTTTGACTCTCTCTGGATTGGTGGTAACTATGATATCGATCCGTGTAGATGAGGTTAAGGTGTTATACGTTGATTGCAGTGGGAGTAGAGATAAGTTGTGAGCAGTAAACGTGTTTTTCAAGAATTTTGAGTCGTTATTATCGTTATTCATGTTGGCGTTTATGTCACCCGCTATCAGTATGTGATCATATTCCTGTCTGATTTTTGCTATCGCGTCATCAATATCTGATAAGTGACCTATTTTGGGTGGCCGATAGACTACACCAAGTAACATTTTTTTATAGTTAACCGTTACTTCAATGAAGAGGTATTCTGGTCCTTTACAAAATTTTGGATCACTAGAAAGGATAATTTTACATGAAAGATCGCTGCGAATATATATTCCGACGCCACCTCCTCTCTTGCCAGTTCGATCATTTCGGTAAAGAGTAAACCCTGGTATTGTTACTAAAGAAGAGGGAATTGTTGGTTTTAACCATGTTTCAGTTAATGCAATAGAGTGGATACCACTACGCGGAAGAATTGCACGTAGTTCGTTGAGGTGCGGAATTAAGCTTTGAATGAATGGAGGTGCATGAGGATTCAAGGAAGAACTTCTGGACAGTAACGGGACGAAAATCGGAGCATTAGGGGGTTCGGTGTCCCTTGGTCGAAAGTCTCTGTTTTCTGTCGGTGAGGGGAAGGCTTGCAATTTCCGATTTACTGTCCGCTGTTACTCCTGTCCTGCTGTTACGCTGTCCGATACTCGGTGTTACTTTACACCTTCGTCCAATTCACTTCAAACCTCGTCGAAGAGACTCAATTTCGCCGCTCGCTCCTGGTTTGGCTGTTGGGAGCGAAATATTTCCTTGCTGCATCCACATCTCGGATGGAGATGGCGTGGACCCTGCTACCATCAGGACGCAAGAATATGATTTTACCGTCTTGCGTCCAAGCATTGCGTGGGGTAGCCAGCTCTTTAGCCGCCTGAAGCACTGAGTTTCTTGTTGCTGTCAGGGATTCTGTTACCAGGATGCCTGTGCCTTTTAACGCCTTTTTTGCCATCCAAACTTGGTGGCGGTCCTGGTAAGATATGAATTTGACGATAATAGGTCTTGGTTTATCGTCCGAGCTGGTTCTTGGCTTCCCCACGCGATGCGCCCGGTCGAGGCAACACACATCGATCGGGACTTTAATTTTGTCCCGGAAGAGCGTGACTGCGGTTTTTATGCAGTCCTCCTTGGGTTCTTCCTGGATTCCATGCACCAACAGACAATTGCGCCTGGAATATTGCTCCAGGGAATCCATCCGCTCATCCAATGCGTCGCTTCTGGTGGTCAGACTTGCGGTTTCACTGGAAACTTTCCCCTCGAAGGCGATAAATCGCTCTTCGAGTGAAATCGCTTCAGAGGACCTCGATGGTTCTTTCTTAAATTTTGCAAGTTCCTCCTTAAATGCCGAAAACTCTTGCTGTAAATCCGTCTGCAGGTAAGCAAGAGTCTTGCGGAGTTCGGCATTATCGTCCTCGAGGTCCTTCTTACAGGCAACGGTAGGGTCCATCGCAGCGAAAGGGCGATCGTTAGGGAAGGTTAAAAGGATGGTAACTCCTCCTTATCATATTCCGTTCTTGAAACGACAGCAAGAAAAAAAAAATAAAGGAAGAACTACCGCCCCATCAGCCTCATTCCTGTTATTTACAAAGCGTTCATGAGAATTATAGCTGCACGACTCAAGACGTCCCTGGCAGCTGCTCAGCCTAGAGAACAAGCTGGATTTCGCAAGGGATTCAGCACTATGGACCACATCCACACGCTGCAAGAAATTATCAGCAAAATGAACGAATACGAGATACCGCTAGCACATTGCTTCGTGTACTACGCCCAGGCTTTTGACTCGGTAAGTTCCTCCTCAACACTGGTAGCACTGGGGAAATAAGCGATACATGCCAAGTACATCCAACACTTGCGCAGCATCTACAAGGACGACACAGCCTCTGTAATGCTGCATGAACAAAAAGAGGAATTCCGGATTGAGAAGGGAGTGAGACAAGGCGACTACCATTCACCAATTCTTTTTACAGTCGTTCTGAAAGAAGTTTTTAAAAACTTAGACTGGGAGGAAAGAGGCCTATGGAATGTACATCAGTTATCTGCCTATCGCAGATGATATTTAGATTTAGATTTATACCCCGCAAGCCGCCTTGGGCGAATGGGAGGGGGTGTAGCACACCAATGACCTAACCTAATCTATCTTGTTTGTATCTCTAATGCTATGATGAAAGAACGACCAGAAGTAACAATCTGTTTTAGCGATTACTTCCTTGTAACGCTTGGTAGTCGCCTCTCGGAGATCGCCCTCGCTATTTACTGGAATAACTATGTCTTCCATTTCATCTAAAAATTCTGAATCGATGAATTTGTCGAAAAGCTTTCGTCTATAATCCGATCTTCTCATTTGGAGCGAATTCCACCCGAGGGATTTTATCATAGCCGTAACGCTACTGTCGAACCTGAAGTTACCAGTGACGACACGAGCTGCTTTACGTTGGACCATCTCTATATCTGAAACTAACCCTACTAACCCTGTGGATCCCAAACCGCGCAGCTATATTCGAGACTAGGCCTAATGAGGGAAAAATAAGCAATTTCTTTGACTTTTGATAGACATTCTCTCAGGGTTATACTTGTCAATCTCTGCATTCTATTTGCTTTTCCAATAATGTCACTAATATGTTCTTTGAACGATAAACTACTGGTGAATGTAACTCCTAGGTATTTACTATGGCGCACAAACTCTAGTGGGTATGATGAAATTTCATACTGTACGCTAATTACGTTAGTGGAACGCGTAAAAGACATAGAAACGCACTTCTTAGCATTCAAGTCAAGCTGCCCATTTTTACACTAACTTGATATAACGGTCCTTCTGCAGGTTACTGCTATCTTCTTCTGATGTTATCCCTCTGTATATAAGAGTGTCATCAGCAAGTAATCTAACTGTGCTCCTTAAATTATCCACTAAGTCATTTATATATATTAGAAACAATATCGGCCCTAAAACACTTCCTTGCGGTACTCCTGATGTGATATATACCTCATTGTATAAAATTCCATCCAAGGCAACTCGGTAAGATCTGTTTACGAGAAAAGATTTTATCCATCCGACCACTTTCTTTTCGATCTCATAGGCAGTTAGCTTTTGAATTAGTTTTACGTGAGACACTGTGTCAAAAGCCTTCCTGAAATCTAGGAATGATGCGTCTGTTCTACCACCCTTATCCGCTGCCTTAGCTACGTCATTCATAAAAAGGGTTAACTGAGTTTCACATGACCTACCTTTGCGGAACCCGTACTGGCTATGATTAATTCCTCCCTTCTGGGATTGAAAGCGCATTATTTAGCTCGCTCTAATATGCTGCATAATCTTACAGAAGATCGAGGTGAGAGAAATTGGCCTACAGTCATCTGGCTTTAAGGTACGACCTTTCTTAGGAACCGGAGCTACATTTGCTTTTTTCCATGACACTGGGACTGTGCCCTCGTCTAATAATTTCCGATGGAAGACGAGAAGAAGAGGAGCAAGCTCATTAGCTAAAGTTTTTATTACAAATGAGGGAATACCTTCGGAACTTGGCGCCTTTTTTTTCTGTCAATCTCTAGCAATAACTTTTCAATTCCTTCAACTGATAACTCAATTGGGCTCCTTTCCGAATCAACGCGCGTTGCAAAATCCTTTACTAGACCATTATCTACGGTGAAGCATTTTTGATAATGCTGGTTAAGTAAGTTCGCAATTTCTGGACGTATTGATGATAATTCCGTTAGTTAAGCCGGTACGGAAGACTGACCGCCACGAGTCTCACGCACATACGACCAAAATTCTTTCTGATCACCTCCTCGTGATTTTAACAAGGTTCTACATCTATATTCCTGAATTTCCTTATTAGCTTCCTCCTTAACTAATTTTCGCATTTCTCTATACTTTTGTTGCTCAAAATTAGCTCCGCATGCTTTAAGTTTCCTCAATCGGGAATGAATAAGTCTCTGCTTCCTATGCAATGCTCGCAACTTCGGCTTTGTCCATCGTGGCTCCTTACGCTCACGCATGCTTTTGGTCGGTACGTATTTAGCTAAACCATCTTTAAAAATGCGGAGAAACTCATTCCAACTATCATCGATTGTGTTTATACCCACAAAGCAACAAAAATCATCCCTTCTCTCGTTAATATAATCCTAGGACTCCGAAAATTTCGCGTTGCTAAATACGTATACTTGCCTCGGCGGTTTGAGGGATGTAATTATAACTGCCTTCATTTCTGCCGTTAATACGTCGTGGTCTGAAATACCGTCAACTATATCGACACTAGTTATCAAGTGTGGGTGAGAAGCGACTAGTAAATCAAGTATGTTTCCTTGACCTGTACGATTCGTCGGAGTAATATTCATGTTAATTTGTTCAAGGCCATGCAGTGAGAATGTAATTTTCAATGAACTCTATCACAGATCTATCACACTGCGTGATTCACTAGAGAAAAATCCTAAAGAGTTCTGGTCTTACGTTCGCGAAACCAGAGGAAAACAATCCACCGTCTTACACCTCGTCAACGAGAATGGAGTCTTAATAACAGATGCCAGTGATAAGGCGAATATCCTTAACCAGCACTTCAAAAAATGCTTCACATTAGATAACGGCAGTGTCAGTACTTTTCCTGCTCGCGTTACTTCAATAATGAGTNTCATTTCCGGGAATACCTGCATGTCCTGGTACCCAGAAAAGATGTATGTTTCGCTGCTTAGCAAGGGCATCGAGCTCTCTGCGACACTCTAGCACCAGCTGGTTACAACCTGTACAACCTGTACCAAGATGAGTTGAGTGCCATTAGGGCAGCTTTACTGTCGGTGCATATGTGAATAGGTCCAGGTGACTCTATCCCTTTAATGACATGCAGACATGACAGAATTGCAAAGACTTCTGCCCGAAAGACTGTCACATGCTTTCCTAATGAAATAGTTATATTTATTGATGGTGATTCACAGCAGACCCCCGCTCCAGAGTTACCATCGATGTTTGATCCATCTGTGTACAACGCTCTGGATCCATGATGGATGTGTTTCCCTTAACTCCACTCTACGCGAGAGGGATAGTGGGTTTTAAAGACTGGTGCCTTTGCGTTAAAGCTTGCCACCAAGTTGTCGTGACCCATCTCAAAGATGGGAATTGTATTACTTAGGTCAGTCCATAGCTTCCTATGACCGGATGTATATCCAATCTCATACCATTGGCGAGAGTGCTTCAATTGCAAGGCCATAGTTTTTGCTTGCTTCTCTATCTCCACATAAAGTGGTGTGAGGTTTAGCAAGATCTCTAACGCCTGGGTTGGGGTAGTCCTCATGGCCCCGGAGAATCCAAGACAAGCCAGTCTTGGTATCTGATTGAGCTTTTTCCTGGCACATTTCAGCCGGGACCTTCTCGACCACACAATTGAGCCGTATAGTAAGTAAGGTCTTACTCCCATGGTATAAATCCACTGCTTGCCTCTGAGATGTAATCCCCAGGTTCTACTGCAGGCTCTTCTGCACGCCCAAAGAGTAGAGCAAGCTTCATGAATTCTAGACTCTAGATGTAGACTCCAAGACAACTTCGAGTCTAGAGTCAAACCCAGATATCTGACAACGTCAGAGAGCCTCAATTCCCTCCCGTTAAGGGAAGGAACTCTCAAACCCACCATATTCCTTTTCCTTGTAAACAAAACAACTGTAATTTTGTCCGGGTTGACAGTTAGCCCCGTACTGTTGCACCATTTTTGCACCATGTTCAGAGCTGATTGCAAATTCCCCAAAACAGTATCGAGAAATTTCCCAGGGATAAAGATAGTTAAATCGTCTGCGTACCCCTGTGAGTAGGTGCCAGCCTCATTTAGTTTAGAAATAAGGCTTTTGACTACCAAATTCCAGAGAAGTGGTGAAAGTACTCCTCCTTGTGGACATCCCCGTACAACCTGAACCGTCATGGAGTCACCTCTCAGGTAGACTACGGCAGTCCTTAGTTCAAACATGTTCCTAATTTCACTAAATGGTCATGGACACCATGCTTGGAAGCTGCTGAGTAGATTTGATCGAAGGTAGTATTATTGAATGCGTCTTCGATGTCTAGGAATGCACCCATGCCGTACATGCCCTGATCTACTACTCTTTCAACACTACTAATAAGGTTGTGCAGAGCAGATTCCACTGACTTTCCTCGCTGGTAAGCATGTTGATTGGTGTGTAGGGGGTAATCCTTAAGTGGGCCTTCCCTAATGTACCTATCCACCATCTTTTCCAGTGTCTTAAGTAGAAAAGACATTAAGATATAAACACTACCTTATTTGGCCTCCAGGCATGTGGAATATAGCAGCATGCTATACAAGAACGATACTTCCTAATAAGTGGAAGTAGGAGCTGTTCTATGCCTTCCTGCAAAAGTGCAGGAAAGACTCCATCTACTCCACCTAATCTAAACAGGCTAAAGCTAGTTATAGCCCATCTAGTGCTCTCATACGTAACAATGCTGGAGAAAAGTCTCCATTCAACCCGAGACGGGTGGATGGGAGTCCTCGTTTGATGCTATTGACTCCGGTGCTTCCTGAAAAGTGGGTCTCCAGCAAAAACTTTAGAGCTTTCTTTTCGGATGTCGTGAAGTCACCCGAGCGAACCTGAAGAGTCCCTATACCGGTCCCTAGGTCTTTTGATAAGATTTTATGAAGCCTTGAGAGTTCGGATACCCCCTCCACATTACTGCAGAAGGTCCTCCTAGACTTCCTTTTTGATCGTTTGATCGCTGCTTTGTACCTTCGTTGGGCGTCCTTGAAACTTTCCCAATGCTGGTGGTTTTTGGTCCGCTTGGCTTTATTGAAAAGTCTCCTTGTTCGCTGACGGAGGCCTTCAAGCTATGCTCCCCACCAAGAGAGCTGCTGGCCCTCTTTCTTAACTTTTAGGGGACAGCTTTTCTCATAGGACGCGATGATGTTTCTGTGCAAAAATGTCACTGAAGCTTCTATCTCGTCCTCATTCCTGAACTTGTGCTGAGAGGTACCTTCAATATCTCTTGTAAGTTCACTACGGTATAGATCCCAATTTGTGGCTTTGGGATCCCTATACGCGATAGCTTGTCTCGCTTCTTTGCTTATCGTAAATAGAATGTGGTAGTGGTCAGACAGCGATGTCTCCCCCGAAACTCTCCATCCCTTAATTTTATAATAATAATAATAAATCGACTTTATTTCAGGGCGAGATTGTGACTAGTAAGTCTCTTCTTGCATCTAACCCTATATCATAAAAGATGGAAAGAAATAGTTTATGGGGTTAAAATAAAAGAAAAATAACAAAGAGATGTGTTTGCGGGTTAAAAAACCTAAGTTATTGCACTTAGGAAAAAATTGAACCCTGCAGGAAAACGCGCACAGGAAGGGGGGCGAGAAAAACCTGCGAAACCTGCAGACAGTAGCATCTAAAATTTTTAAGAAGAGGGGGAAATTAGAAAATGAAAAGTGACTGCAACCTTACTGAAAAGAATAAAAAAAAGCATAATAAATGTACATTTATATGAAAGAAAGAGAAAAAAAGAAGAAGCGGGAGAAAAAAGATGAGGACAGGAGATCGATTAGAAATACAAGAAANTCTCTTGTCTCGCTTATGAAATCTGATCCTCTTATCATCTCGCTCTTTAGTTTTTCAGGAGTTGCATCCACCTTTACGCTTCCGTTAATATCACTTTTTTCGTGCGGGACTCGCTCAATTTATCATACGTATTTATGTGGGTGTCTATGTTTCCTAACCTCAGTCCTACCCTATTCAATCTCATTATCTCATCAACTCCTTTATCACAGGCTATCGTTCTTCTCCTAACCAACAGTGAAATTCATGCAACCTTCAAGGCTTTAATTTCATTTTTTGTAGTTAGAATAGTTAGTTTTTGAAGATAGAAATGTGGGGCATTGCAGTGGAGCGACCCTTAAAATATGTTACTTATTTAATCGACTGCGGATAGTTCAGGAATTAAGTTAGATGGCTTTCTTAGGCTGTCTTAAATTCGTAAATGCGAAAGCCTGTTAATTGTATCTCATAGATTCTACTATGGATATTCATCTAGTTTGCCAGTACCAGTATCCCAGTCAGTAAGTTTCAGAAGTTGTCAATTAATGCATTTTAGCTGCCAGATTTCAATTAATGAATGTTTTTGTTGTATATCCAGAATGGAAGATTATTTTTGTTGTTTGCTTTTATTCGTTCTCTTTTATGTAATGAGCAGTCGGTTTCTCTTAACACCGATAAGTTTGAAGTATTTACTAACATTGCGTGCCTTTAGGGTTTAACGGCCAAATCACTCGACATGGCAATGCATTCTTTTTGGTGTAATATTTATTTTCATTTTACTAGCATTTTATAACCTTACATTGCTAATCATCTTGTAGTTAAAGTATTTGATAAATTTATTAAAACATCTACACCAACATATATACCATGCAAGCCGCCTTTCGGCGTTGGGATGTGGGTGCATGACTCTACTATTGCTCTACCGCCCTAATAGATTACTTTCGTGTATCGTTTGCTGAAAAATGAATTCTTGAAATGACCAGTTCTAGCATCTATTTCCCCAATTGTTTTCGCATCAGTTCCTGAATGTCTGATGTAAAAGAGAGGACGGATTATATCCGCTATGCCTTCTACGAAACTGCCTTTACTAGACTTATCCCGTAAAATAATCCTTTGTTTAAATCTTCTATCTTCTTGAGATTACCATATTCATCCTGAAGCATCTATGCAACGCTCACTTATTTCTCGTATTTCTTTACATAACGTATCGCCTTTCGCTGCACCTTATCCAATTCTCGAATACAAAACTTTTCTGCAGGATCCCAAATACTGCACGAATACTCAAGGTGATGCCTGACCCACCCAACATCGCTCAAAGACAATCTCTACGCTTCTACCAATTACAAGTGTTCTCGGAGGTAAGATTTTTCCATATCATGCAAAATGTATAGCATCAAGGAAGGTTCTCTTTGGATAGCTTCAATACCGAGGACAGGTCTTTCGCGGATTTCCAAAATCGCTTACTTATTGTCCGCTCCTTCCTTCTCCCACTTGGTCTTCCCCACAGTTAAAAGGCGATTTCGAACTCGACATCTTAACCTAATTCATCAGTTTTCTTTATATTTTCTCAGACTGGTTCCCAGGTTGGGCTTCTCACGGCCACTACAACCGGCAGCCAAACGACGATGGATTAAGCGGACAGGACTGCGTAGAACTGCGGAGGGCTTACCAGCTGCCCGCCGCACCTCCGCCTGCCTCCTACGCGCACCGCCTCCCAAAGTTTCCTCCTCGTACCAGGAGCACCTGGCCAACGCCGCCGCTCAGGAAGCCGCTGGGAGAAGGTGTGCCACCCAACAGACTATCGGCTACATATGCGTGGAACGACAGAGACTGCTCCGCCGGTAATTATTACGTGTGTGAGAGGGAAGTGCCTTCACTCAGCGGAGGAGGAACGAAGGGAAAAGGCATTGGAGGAGGAAGAGGTAAGGATGATGATTTCTTAGAAATAATGGTAATATTAATCAAATTAAGAACAAGCGAAATGTGTGTGTCTGTATGTGTGCATATATGTATGTATATGTATATGTAATGTGTATATATATATATATANTTCCCATAAGAATGCATTGAGCGCATTTTCAAAAATTCATTTCGCGTACTTAGCTTAAAGATAGAACGTTGAAATTTACACAATCGTTAGAGAATGATTTTATCTTCCGTTTGCCGCAAAGGTTTATCCCTATTGGCCCCAGGTTCAATGCTAGGTAAATTCTTAGTGCAAAACTTTCAAGAAATCATTTCGGGTATTTCTAAGTTAGATAGAACGTTAAATTCCCGCCATCGATAAGAATCAGAAACCTCTATAGTTCACCTAAAGGTTTTTACGCTGAGGGTCCTTAGTTCGATGCTAGGGCAGTTTTTCCGTCTGAAGTTCATGAATTAATTTAGGGTATTATCCGTTAAGATAGAAATATGTTATTCACGGAGTTGTTAGAATGGACTGTTGTCTATCGTATGCCGGAAATTTGTTTGCTCTAAAGGCCCAGGTTCGATCCCAGGAGCATTCGTATCACAAAATTTTCAAAAATTCGTAACGTTATTTCCTGAGCAGGTAGAAAGTTGAAATTCGCTACAGCTATAGAAGATAGGGATTTCTATAGCATGCCGTAATAATATCTGTCCTATTAGACCCAGGTTCGATGCTAGGACAAATCGTATGGACGTATATTGATTATTCGTTTAGGTTTTGTAGTTGGTGGATGGCAGTCCGTTAATAGCAGGTGGAATGTTGCAGGAGGTGTACAATGCCTTAGTTAATCTATCTTACATTAAGCTTGCAGTATGCAAGCTACTTTTACTNCATGAATTTAAAAATTACTCTAATATACATAAACAATCAATCCTTTACAACCTTTTTGGATTCTTTTAGAATTTTTTAGCGTTATTATGCATTGGAATGAGAAGTTCTCCAGGTAAAGCATTACATTCCCTTATACCTCTATTGATAAAAAAATACTTCGCCACATCGGTTTTTTGTTCCCAATCCTTTATTTTCAACCTGTGATCGCAGCGTCCAATATAATTAGGACTATGAAACCTCTCTCGTTTTTCTTCTCAGCCATCTTTACAGTTCCAGGCGTTAAATACAGCCGTTGGCCTAAAGGTCTTCGTCCTCGCGGCAGCTATTGCCATCCTAGCTTATTTAACATTTCACTAACTTCCTCATCCTTCTTATGCTTTCCGATTACGTACCGCCTTTCTTTGCACGCGTTCGATTTTCTTACTTTGGCATGTTTCATGCGGGTCCCAGACACTCGTTGCATATTCGACAGTCGGCCTAACCAAGGATTTATACGCCCATTCCTTGACTCCCTTCCCACTCCGTTTTAGCTTCCTCATTACAAAGTGGAGATTTCTATATGCCTTTGTGGTATTATCCTCGATGTGACTCCCCCATTTAAGATTTTCAGAAAATTTAATACCAAGACATTTGCAGTCGGGTAAGGTGACCATGGTTTCATTATTCAGTGTATAATGAATCAACTCCGGTGATTTTCTTCTGAAAAACTTTATATGTTTACATTTACTAATTGTTAGGGCAAATGCAGCAATATCAACAAAGTTAATTGGCATCTGTGCCAATAAAGTGCATCAGCCATTCGTATGACTCGTACTGAACATAAGATAAGATAAGAGATTCTGCTCGTACAACTGAGTGAACAGCAGTTCCCCGGGCACCGGATAGCCAAGTGGGCAACGCGTTCGACTTCAGTAAAAGCGGTTCCGGGTTCGATTCCCGCTGAGGGCCTACGTGAGAAATGACCTAAGCTGTCGAAGCACTTTTAGCAATACTCCTACCACAGCAGTTCCCATTCAAAAGTTAGCCGTATCGAGGCATCGCGAAGTCAGATGCAACGAGGAGCAACCCCAACTGGTCGTCGCATTCTAAATACGACAAAAAGGTCGTGGCCGATAAATTGAGAGTGCAAAAATTAAGCGCCTGCGACATTGTTATTATAAGGTAAATCATATATGACGGAATCATCATCATCATCAGCCATTTTCAATCCGACGTCGGATGTAGGCCTCTCCAAGCGCTTTCCAATTCTCTCTATTCTGAGCTTCTCGTTGCCATGTTACCCCTAAATANTATTCATAATACGTGCATAAATAATGTCCTAGCTTCGATCCTGGGTCCATTAGGACAAATATCCTTACGGCATACGATAGATAAACCCATCTTCTATAGATGTAGCGAATTTGAACCTTCTACCTGACCGGAAAATGCCGTTACGAATTTTTGAAAATTCTGTCATTCGAATGGTCCTGGGATCGAACCTGGGCCGTTAGGGCAAAACGCTTTACGGCGTACGATAGAATATCAATTATTCCACGATGTCCTGAAATCTGCGGAAAATAAAAAGCAAGTCGATGCGATATTTTTAGATTTTCGGAAAGCATTCGACAAGGTCCCCCATCAAAAATTATTGTACAAATTAAAACTTGCGGGCATCAATGCAGAAGTAATAGAGTGGATAAAGGACTTCCTCTCCGACAGAGAGCAACGCGTAGTACTTGATGGAATTAGCTCCAACCTAGTTAAGGTAACCTCGGGCGACCCGCAGGGAAGCGTAATCGGGCCGATACTGTTTTTAATACATATCATCGATCTTAGCAATATAATCGATAGTAAAGTTAGGATATTTGCGGACGCTACAGTAGTTTACAGGGAGATTGAGAGAGAAGAGGGTAGAGTGATCGTTTCGAATGACTTAAATAAAATTGCGAAATTGTGCGATGATTGGCAATTGGAGCTAAATGTAGATAAATGTTCAGTAATTAACTTCTTTGAAAGAATATCGATAACTAAAGATTACTTGTATAGCCTCCAAGGGAAAACTTAATAACGGAAGAATCGGTGAAATATCTAGGAGTGACCCTTACTAATAACTTATCATGGAGTGCCCACATCCATAACATATGTGGAAAGGCTTTTAAGAAACTCGGTTTTGTTAAGAGAATAGTCGGAAGAAGCGAAGAAAAAGTCCGCGAGCGTTGTTACTTCGCGTTAGTTAGACCTCATCTTGAGTATGCGTGTAGTGTATGGGACACGGCCGACAAGTGCTGCATTCGAGAAATAGAAAAGGTGCAACGAAAGGATTTCAACGAAACGATTTGAGCCACGAAATCGATAGTAAAGTGAGGATATTCTGGGACGACACAGTTATATATAAAAAAATATCAAGCGAGGAAGACCAGGAATCCCTAGCAAACGACTTAGTTCGTACTCAACGGTGGTGCGAAAAATAGTCGCTAGGACGAGTCGTTTTTAGAATTCATTCTTTCCGCGAACTATACATGATAATAATTGTCTAAAAAATAGTGCGAACGTCCGGTGTTTTCACCCCCTGCCACTCGCCGTAAGGCGGCTTGCAGGGTATTTATGTAGATGTAGATGAATACGAATCTTAATTTAGAAGATGTAGTTAACGATGAATAAACAAAAAAGTATGTATAGAAAATAATATTTATAACTTTATTTAATTTTAAATTTATTTAATTCCACTTAGCTCATGAGTATCTCAAAAAAAGAGTCCAATCTGGGAGCTTTTCACATCTTGTGAGGATGGATTGAAGGCAGAATGTCAAATTTGCAGCTTCAAAATTTCAAGAGGAGGAAAAACACAAAAATCCTTCACAACAATGTTAATGATTAACCATCTTTGATCTAGGCATGATTTAGACTGTAAGAAATATGAAGAAAAAAAGAAAGAATTCGAAAATAATGAAGCCCTTAAAACAGATTGTTCTCTCACCAATCAAACTTCAAAACAGCAGACTTTAAAAGAATGCTTCAATAAGGCAATTCTTTATAGTTTTGATTCTGTTGAGGCTAAAAAAATAAACAGAATTCTTGCTGAAATGCTAGCAATAGATTGCCAACCATATGCAATTGTTGAAAATGAAAGATTTTTGAGATTTGCTCAAGCTATGAATCCCAGGTACAAAGTTCCTTTTCAAAAACATTTGACAAAAAAAATTGTTCCTGAGGTACATGAAGTAGAAACAACCAGAAATCTTTTTTAAGACTCACAGCACAATGGATTGATACTGAATTCAAACAAGTTTCTGCTTTCCTTACTTGCCACAACATTTCTGGTGTGTCTCACACAGCTAGCAATATAATGCATCTGATTGAAGACATTGAAATAATGGAAAATCGATAAAGGAAAGTGTTATGTGATTGTCACTGACAATGGAGCAAATATACGTTACGTGCAGAGGTTGTTTCTTTTACAAAATTAAATTAGAAAAAATGGTCCTACGAAATCAAGAGAAGTGTCAAAAGAAAGGAAAATGATCATACATTCTTATTTTCATCGTGAAATATTGATATAGATCCGAACTTCTGAAGATATTGATTAATCACACGGAAATTTCGTAAAATATTTGGGAAATAAACAACCCATCCCTTTGACGACTAAGGCCATTGTTGAATGTTGATTTCATGAATTAACCCATATAAGTTCACGGGGATAATCGGTTCTTAAATTTTTTATAAGAAATTTACGTAAAGTAGGCTTTCATGACTTTAAAACAGTAGAATAAATATTATAGATGATGGTNCGAGACCAGACGTCGAAAAAATTTCGTGAGATTATTGCACGAACGGATAGTTATTATTGGACTCTTTTTCCAGATAGTATTAGACGCGTAAATAGGATGAATAATTAGGGACTTTGGTGTATTAACACCCCCTGCCATACGCCATACGGCGGTTTGCGGGGTATTTATGTAAATGTAAATGTAAAAACGGCTTGACTTAGAGATCTGAAACAAACTGCATTGTCTCTCTACGACGCTGAAACCTTCAGAAAAATCATTCTCATCTCTGTAAAGGCCCGGGTTCAAACCCAAGAGTTATGATACGTTTCCATAAGAGTTTTACGTAGGTTACGTTTTCATGACTGGTTAGAGGTTGTTCCTTTTACAAAATTAAATTAGAAACAATGGTCCTACAAAATTGAGACTAGTGTCACAAGAAAGGAAAATAATCATAGAATCTTTTTTAGTCGTGAATCATTCATATAAATTCGAAATTGCGAGAAATTTGATAAAATACACGGAAAATTCGTGAAATCTTTCGGAAATAAGCAACCCATCCCTTTGACGACCAAGGAAATTGTTGGACATTGATTTTATGAGACTTTCCATATAAATGCACGGGGATAATCAGTTATACTTTTCCATAGGAAATGTACGTAAAATAGATTTTCCTTACATGTAGAGGTAGTTTCTTTTGCAAAGTCAATTGGAAACAACGGTCCTACGAAATTGAGGCGAAGATCATAAGAATTAAAATGATCATAGAATCTTATTTTAATTGTGAGTCATTCAGATAGATTCGAAATTGCGAAAACTTTGATAAAATACACGGAAAATTCGTAAAATTTTTGGAAAATAAACAACCCCTCCCTTTGACAACTAAGGCGATTGTTGAATGTTGATTTCATGAATCATCTCATATGAATGCACGGGAATAACCAGTTCTTCTATTTTTCTGTAAGAAATGTACGTATAGTAGCCATTTTTGACTTGAAAACAGTGGAATGAATATTATAAATTTTGGTAAGAAGTATATTGATTTATTATGATCTTACAACGGACTGCTTCTGGCATCGGAGGACCAGATATATACGATAACATATATATTTTTAAACTAAATTAAGTTCCGTCATGTTTGACGGGAGCGTTTACTAGTTGTATAATAACATCCGTTGCTTGCATCTGGAAGCGCAGTACCTTGAGTGCCATGTTCTTCATGTCTCTTAGAGTCCCAATCACCGGGTGCCGAAGAGGAGGATGCCGGGGGCGACGAAGAAGGTGAGGACACGAGTCCCGGGATTGGTGGAAGGAACCACAATTGCAACAGGAAAATACGGCTGGGAGGAGTCGAGAAGAAGGTTTCTAGCCGAGCCGAGGAGGGAAAGGGGAGTTCGGAAGTAGCTGAGGTGTTGATAGCGAGCTCCTCAACGGCTATCGTCACCAGCCCCAACTTTCCCGCTCCTTATCCGGATGACGTCCACTGCGATACGTTGGTCACCGCGCCCTCTGGATTTAGACTCCTTCTGGAGTTCGAGGAATTGGTGCTAGAAGACGAGCCCACGTAAGTGTTGCATTTCGTAATCACATTACTAATATTAATATTTATATTTATTTTCATCTTCACTGCAATTTGGCTTTTTAGCCAGGTGGCAGCGCTGGAGGGGAGCATATCATATTAAACATAGGATTGCCTGGCATTTGTCCAAGGACGGTAGGGAAACCCCTCCAAAAACCTCCCATAGGCAATACATTACATAAGACACATACAATTAAGTACATACACAGTTAGAGCTACATAAAGATATGTACATTTAGATTTAGCTTATCATAGAAGGTTAAACTTGGATAATGACATGGAAAAATTATAATAATACAATATAAGGATAATACTGTTAGTGAATAAGCTAGCTTACATGGTAGATAGTCCATATAGTCATGTACATAATATTAAGTTATAATTCAAGAGGCTAATTCTACACACTATAATGTTACATAAAATTAAATTACAGCTTTTAACTATGGAAGATTAATGATTAAAAATTAGATTTAAGCTTATTTTTTTAAAGTTTTACATTTTTCGACATTGGAATGAGAACTTCTCCACCTAAAGCGTTCCATTCTCTAATACCCCTATTAACGAATGAGTATTTCGCGATATCTGTTTTCTGTTCGCGTTCTTTGATTTTTTATTCATGATTGCCTCGTCCTATATAGCTAGGGAGCTTAAACCTGGATTTCAGTTCGTCCCACCCCTCCGCAGAATTCCATGCTTTGTACATCCCGGCTAATCTAAATATTTTCCGTCTCGACTATAATGATTCCCACTTCAAATGAGCTAGCATTCTACTTACATTTTCTGTTTTCTTGTGTTTGCCGACTACGTAACTAGCTGCCTTCCTTTGTCTTCGAGCCTTCGAGCTTCTTAATAAGGCCTGTTTCGTGAGGATCCCATACACTCGTTGCATATTCTATAGTCGGCCTGACCAGTGATTTGAACGCTCTTTCCCTTACTTGAACCAATATCACTAACCCCTATATTGACACCAATATCTAGGCACGTTTTGAGCACTACTGACTCAGTCGACTCACACTCGCACTGAGGGATACCGCGGTCTTCAATAACGTAACTTAATTTAATTTAAAAATATATATGCTGTCATCTGCTCCTCCTAAGAAAGTATCTGTCGTAAGACCATTATAACTCAATATATTTTTTACCGGTAAGATATTTTATTTCATCTTGGAAAATTTCGGAATAATTTGCTAATAATTAAATGATTGCAATATACTAAGAGCAAAATACCAACTGAAGTGTAGAGCAATATCTAAACCTATGAACAATAGCTCTCACCTTATTAAAAAGTTTGAGATGTGGGTGTGGCGTAGAATGGAGAAGATGAGCTGGTTGGATAGAAAAACGAACATAGAGGTGCTAGAAATGGTTGGGGAGGAAAGGGTTTTAATTGAAGTAATTACGCGCCAATAAAACAAATGGGTGGTTCAGGTATTGAGAGGAGAGGGATTGCTGAAGAATGTAATAGAGGTTAGAATGCAAGGGAAAAGACAGAGGG
>KZ310423.1:117168-135461 GCA_000376725.2 Ladona fulva
ATATACCCCAGCAGTTATAATAAAATCATTATTTTTAATATCATATTTGGTTGGGTAATAATTAAAGTCAAAATGTTTCAAAAAATTTTAAAATATTTTACTTAATGATTTCTGAAATTAAACACGGATTTGGGGTCAAATGACCCGCGTCGTCCTTCTTGTGTTCATTGACATCACCAACGACGCCAATATCCGAAAAAAAGAAGAAGGAAAATTTTCTCAATACACCCTGTTAGCACAGGAAATAAAGCAGTCGAAAAAAAAATAAGTAAAGAGTCACAATACTGCTAATAATCTTGTCAGTTACCGGAATCGCAACAAAAAATTCATATACAGAAATTCAATACAACAAGAACATCCACACACATATTGAAGGCATTCTAAATACAACATCAATGTTAAGAAAGTTAATATAACCGATATGATTTAGCGTTACTAGGTAGAACGCCATAGATAAGAAAAGAAAAACTCTGTAGTTTCTACACGGATTCAATGTTTTGAAATTTTTCATTTCTTATTAAGAAAGTTTCTAGGAATGCAACAGAAATGTATTTGATTTGGGAAAGATTCGTAGCGGCATCGGAACACGGAAAGTGAACAAAATAACAATACATAAAGACCGACACACTACTTGATTATTAATAGTAATGTCCTTTGCGAGAATGATCGCAATTTTGGAAATGTTCATAAATACAAGATTACATACATACAGAATTACAACTACTTTTATACATAATGCAACACCCACGCCGGCCCTGGGAGAACTCTTTTTATACCCAAGCGTGTGACCATTAACATGATTCATTTTAATCTCCCCTTGCCGAAATGAGCCAATTATCCGGGGGTTTCACTCAGCGAGAACGTTCGACCCTTTTTAATTGGATTCTTCCCAATAGCCAACGGTTATGGGGCAGTGCCCTCGCCGCTGCTCCCCGATAAAAAATCTCCATGAATTATTTTACACGTAATCTGGTACCAAAAGTCCAATTAGGAAAATTAGGAAGTTTTGAAAAATCCTCTCCCTTTTTTATTCTTTGTAATTGGAGAGAAAAGGTGGTTATTTATTGCGACCTCCAAACACTTCAAAAATTATTACTTTGGTGGCGAAAAATGTGCGTTAACCCAAAAGTTGTTATATTACTTGTTAGTTCGTAACCTCTCTAAGGATTACGACTTTTTGCATCTATAGAAACATCTTTTTCATTTTCAAGAATAACATACTATTCCTTCTAAATCTAGGCTTATGTTATAAGCATAACGTTTTTAGAAATATTTATAGTTTTACGGAGGGCTCATTTTCGCAACTTCTTCAAACTCCATCATGATGTTTATAGTGACCATATAAGCATTTTTGCCATTTCCGATAATCCGAAGAGACGCTAACGTGACTTTCGTCGCCAGCAATCCGCAGCGCACTTCCCTACGAGATGGACAGGAGCCTGGCGGACGCTTCCAGCTAACTCCTGCGTATTTCAGTAGCAGAACGGAATCTACAAGACTCTGTGCCATGTGTTTGTGCAACGAACTAGATAAAAGCCCACAGAACTCAATTAAGTATGCCTTTTGTAGGTGCTGCTCACTTAATAAGTTTTATACTTATTTCGAGATGGGGCTCCCGGGTAGCCAAGTGGGCAACGCGTTCGACTTCGGTGAAAGTGGTCCTGGGTTCGATTCCCGGGCCCACGTGCGGAATGACTTAAGCTGTAGAAGCACTTTTAAGCAATACTTCTAGTTTTACAGAGGCCTCCAGGCAACAAAATAACGAAATTCCATTCTTTTCCACCTTGGCTCATCACCATATCAAATCATATTATCATCGATTCGGTCGAAGGACAGCCGGTCGATGGGACTGCCCGTCGCTAGGCTTTTCGTCACTGAGATAACTCGTCGAAGGACTATTCTTCGCTGAGACGAGTAGTCGAAAGACAACTCGTCGAAGAGACTATTCGTTGCCGAGTCAACTCGTCGACGGAAGGAATGTTGTTACTTATGGTAAAGTTATCGGTGTGTTATTATCTTTATGGTGTAATAAGTTAAGTATTCATTATAATAACTCAAAGTATTCGTATCTGCATATTTTACGAATGCTTTTGAGGAATGGTTTTTAATTATAGTAAAGTTATCGATTATACTAGAGCCGCTGGATCTTGATCTGTGCTCCGCCCACGAGGTGTTTCAGGGGTTGGGGAGCCGTAGCCAACAGTAAGTCCCGATTTTGGGCGGGAAGCCTGAAAATCCGCACAGCGTTGCAGTNGGCCACTTTCCCATAAGAATGCATTAAGCGCATTTTCAAAAATTCATTTCGCGTACTTAGCGTAAAGATAGAACGTTGAAACTTATGCAATTGCTACAAAATCATTTTATCTACCGTTTGCTGCAAAAAATTTTTCCCTGATGGCCCCAGGTTCGATGGTAGGTAAATTCTTAATGCAAAACATTCAAGAAATCATTTCGGTTACTTCCATGTAAGATAGAACATTTAAATTCACGCAATCGATAGAGAGCAAGAACCTCTATAGTATACCAATAGGTTAATACCCTGAGTGTCCTTAGTTCGATGCTAGGGCAGTTTTTCTGACTGATAGTCATTAAGTCATTTAGGGTATTTTCCACTAAGATAGAAACTTCCATTTCACGGTGTTGTTAGAATTAATCATTGTCTATCGTGTGCCGTAAAGCTTTTTGCCTTAAAGGCTCAGGTTCGAACCCAGGATCATTCGAATGACAGAATTTTCAAAAATTCGTTACGGGACTTCCCAGTCAGGTAAATGGTTGAAATTCACTACATCTATAGAAGATATAGATTTATATCATATGCCGTATGAATATTTGTCCTAATGGACCCAGGTTCGATGCTAGGACAGTCCTTAAGGACGTGTTTTAAATAATTCGGTTATGGTAACGTAGTTTGTGGATGGCACTCGGTGTATGGAAGGCGGAGTGTTGCAGGTGGTGTACAATGCCTTAGTTAATCTATCTTACATTAAGCTTGCAGTANAATGAAGAAAGAAAGCCTTGCACTCTCGAAAATGAAAAATCCTGTGCAATCTTACGGAAACACATTTTTAGCTCCGGGGTTCGACTCCGGGTCTTTTAGGGGATGAAATCATGTATGCCGGGGTTTCCAGTAATTAGAAATCCAACGCAGTTTACTGCTTTTCTCTAAATCTAACCGTTTCTGAGATACGGATGGGGACGGACGGACAGACGGACACTTGGGAAATTACATATAATATGATGATGTAATAAATAATATATATGATGAATACCGCTCATAGTCGTATCAGTAGATTTTACGAATGCTTTTACGAAGGGGGTAGACCTTTGTGACGATGGAAAGAAGTATCAAGTTGTTATATTTAACGTTATTATGGACGAAAGTCTTATTTTGTTTTGCGTTACATTATAATTGAATAATAACTTGTCGTTAGTTATGAAAATGGTTACTACAACTCTGCACATCTATAGAAGCCAGAATTGAGAAAATAGCACAGAAATAAATTATATGGACATTGCGAAGGGAAATTTGCGTACCGGAAATTAGCTTCTCTGTACGTGTGTCGCCAAAATGTTTATATTATTGCGATATAATAAAACTCTAAAAAGAATAACACTAACATAACATAGTGAGTTAGTCTGAGTACTAATTATTAAGTAAATGTTAATCAAAACTACATTAGAGCATACATTTATCAAGTCTTCTGGTTTCTTTTGATCTGTAATGTTTCGATCTGTATTGTTAAACATTTAACTTTAAAACAAAGATTTTTTTAAAGATAGTCAATTTTAATACATCAACAAATATCATAAATCTGCATGTAATTATATTTATATGAATTCTCAACACCTCAAATATAGTTAAGGAATGGACGGAAAGGGATAAACCTTTAACATTTTTGCCTATTGTCATTGCTGTTGGAAGGCGCTTGCAATTTGAAAGTACTGACAAAGATGGAAAACAGTAGGTAAAATGCATTCCCCAGTCCCAGAATTTCTTAGAATCGTTCATTATTAATAATTATTAAGCCAGACATCACTTAAATACGTATCCTTAATCAATGCCTAATTGGGAATGTTTTTTCGAAAACTCAACATTTCTTAAAAGACACAATGACCAACCGGACACCTAGCTCCCTGTTACAAAATATAAGACATTTCAGAAGAAAAGGACACTTAGTATCTTCCACAAAAACTAATTTTTGTGGAAGATACTAAGTGGCCTTTTCTTAGGAAATGTCGTGTCCGTTCCATTATATGCGAATAATTTCGGCACATTTTTCCTACTTGTCTTACATCTAAAATTGATATGCTCAATAGTGACATTCGTGGAACGGACACGACATTTCATAAGAAAGGGACACTTAGTATCTTCCACAAAAATTAGTTTTTGTGGTAGTTTTTGAAGGTAGTCCTCGTGGCCCTGGAGATACCAAGACAAGCCATTCTTTGTATGTGATTGAGCTTTTTCCTGGCAAATTTCAGCCGGGACCTTCTCGACCACACAATTGAGCCGTATAGTAAGTAAGGTCTTACTATCATGGTATAAATCCACTGCATGCCTCTAGGATGTAATCCCCAGGTTCTACTGCAGGCTCCTCTGCACGCCCAAAGAGTAGAGCAAGCGTTATGAATTCTAGACTCCAGATGTTGACTCCAAGACAACTTCGAGTCCAGAGTCAAACCCAGATATCTGACAACGTCAGAGAGCCTCAATTCCCTCCCGTTAAGGGAAGGAACTCTCAAACCCACCATTTTCCTCTTCCTTGTAAACAAAACAGCTGTAGTTTTGTCCGGGTTGACAGTTAGCCCGTACTGTTGCACCATTTTTGCACCATGTTTAGAGCTGATTGCATAATCCCCGAAACAGTATCGAGAAATTTCCTAGGGATAAAGATAGTTAAATCGTCTGCGTACCCCTGTGAGTAGGTGCCAGCCTCATTTAGTTTAGAAATAAGGCTTTTGACTACCAAATTCCAGAGAAGTGGTGAAAGTACTCCTTCTTGTGGACATCCCCGTACAAATGTCACTGAAGCTTCTATCTCGTCCTCATTCCTGAACTTGTGCTGAGAGGTACCTTCATTATCTCTTGTAAGTTCACTACGGTATAGTTCCCAATTTGTGGCTTTGGGATCCCTATACGCGATAGCTTGTCTCGCTTCTTCGCTTATCGTAAATAGAATGTGGCAGTGGTCAGACAGCGATGTCTCCCCTGAAACTCTCCATCCGTTAATTTTAAGCACTATGTTGCTAGTGCCAAGAGTTATATCAATCACTTCCTCCCTTACATTGTTCCTGAAGATAGGCTGTGATCCTCTATTGAGTAACTGCAACTCAGTTGTCATAAGATAATCTAAGAGGGATTCCCCCCTAGGGTTGACATCTGCAATTCCCCACACATAGTGGTGCGAGTTAGTCGCATCCCACCAGGTGGTCCCTGATCTTGGTCTTAGATAATTTCACCAGATCCTCCAGTCCCCTATTGGATGGAGGGTCTGGAGCGTCATACGGTAGATAGGAAGAGCAGATAACTATCCTCTTTATCATGTTCCGTTCTTGAAAAAACAGCACCTCCGCTGCCAGATCTATAGTACTATGTTGTGGTAGAGGCATAGCGTCAACCCCATTAACGTATACACAAGCCCTAGACCTATCTCCGGAGGTACATGATATGACCTGATATCCCCTTAGGTTAAGTCCTCTAATTCTACCCTTATAGCACCAGGGTTCCTGTATTGGAGCAACCTTAATCTTACCTTTTGAGAGGATTTCCTCAAGTACTCCAGTTGCGGCCCTGCTGTGCTGGAGGTTTGCCTGTATGAAGGCAATTCCCATTATTAGGGTTAGATGTAAGAAGAGACTTACTAGTCTCAATCTCGCCCTGAAATAATGTCGATTTATTATTATTATATTTGGGAACCCCTTCATCACCTTTGTGGATTCTCCAGGTGCCTCAGACTCAGCCTCGGCCCCTGGTTTACCTATAAAGAAGAAAGTAGCCTTGTGCAGGCCTATTGAGTTCCTGAAACTAGGACCAGCAATAGTGCCTGTAGAGGCCTCGTCCACCCCAATAACAAATCTCGTGCCATTAGGTGAAGTTACCCTATCGTAGGGTCTCCACAAGGTGGTCTTGAGGCCTGGGTTAACCCTCTCCAATCTCTCGAAGAGGGTCCTGTTGTCAAATTTAATTGGCCCAGGCACCCAGACCATCACCATCTTCCGCTTCGCCAGCTGGTCAGCGTCCACAGCCTTGAAGATGGTTCCTGCAAGGGAACCCACTTTCTCGACTGCTTTACCCAGCCACTCCATAGAGTTATCATGTTCGCAGATGACATCCAAGGCTCCATTGATCAGCCTCGTCCCCACAAAAGAGGGTAGGGCTTGACCCTCAGGAGTAGAACCCCAGAGCTCCTCCAGTTTGCCCTGCATCTCGATATGCCACTCCTGAGTCATTACAACTGTAGGGTAGCCCTCTGGGATGATGGCCATCTTCTTCTTCCCCTTCGCGGCCTCAGCATAAGAATTAGGCTTGGCCTTTTTGACCTGGGACCTGGAACACTCAGGAGTGTCACCCTGCACCCTAGGTCTTTTACTTCCTTTCTGGGTATGGCTCTCCCCACTGCCTGATGTACCTCGAGGTTCCCCTGAGTCTCATCTTTGGCAGTGGTTGGACCTTTCCCTTCTTTGCGGATCCTCTCCTTCCTCCGCCTTCTCCGTTCTGCCCCGCTGGCCCTAACCTTGGTCGTGAGTTTCTCCATTCTGCGAGAAACACTCCCAAGGGTGGCGCCTGACGCTCCAGAGTCGGAGTCACCAATTCCTGGTGCCTCCTTGACCGTCGACTCCGAGGAGTCTGATAACTCACCCTTTGCAGGTGAATTGATCCTCCCCGGAGTCTCTTGCGAGCCTCCAAGGAGTAGTCTTTCCTCCAGGGAAGATGTCGGACTGAGACAGTCCATATTGAGGGGGCACCTTTCAGTGCCCTCCAATGTTGGAGTAAGAGGGCCGTTGGAGAGCCCTCAGAGGTTTTTAAAAATCCGTGGGCAATAAAATGGTTAAAAATTTGTGGGCAAGGACGTTGCGAGTTCGTCCGCATGGCGGCATCGTTCGCAGTCACGGCTTCATTGAAGCACCGGCCACACAAAGTGATGGAAAGGAAAACCCCCTTCATGTTGGAAACAAAGGAAAACGGGTAAGGGTGACTTTGCTTTTCTCTCTTTACAAGGAAGGTAAACTTTACATAACAATGAATACATTAAACTCTTCTGTCTAGGAAATAAAAAACACGTAATTTAAACATCTGCTGGTTGCTATATGATCGCTTTGTTTTATACAAATATCATCTTCGAGAAATTATGAAAATATGTAGTAAGAAAAACCTGTGGCCGATCTCCTTGGTCGAATTCTCTATCACTAACAGAATTTCTTCTTCTGAAAATGGAAAAATGTAAACGAAGCGGAGAAGCTCGAGGTTGCGTATGTGAAATCGGATTCTAAACATTGATTGGCCATTTTAGGGATCTTTCCTGCCTAAATTGCCACACATTTGTAGAATAATCGGCTTAAATATTGCGTATTAAATGAACACGAGACGAGCCTAGTGCGAGTAGCAAGAGGGGTCACTCTCTCTAAGAGCCATCTCCTTAGCTTTTCCATCTTTATCAAAAGAAATTATCGTAGGAATTACATCATTTTTCAACTGTAATGGAGAAACATTAAGGCGATGACGCGAATTTTATTAAATCGTGTCATTTTTTTAACTCTGTCAAATTAGATCAAATATTTTACCAAGGAGTGGTTTATTGCGTATACACAATCTACATTCGCTTGCGCATAAACATGCACGTGTAAGCATCTATATTCGCTTGCGCATACAATACTCGGTATTAATGTAGATGCAGATGTAATTGTGGATGAATTTGGTTTTTGGCGGTGATATTTACGGCCGAATGCCTTCCGTTATTGTGATAACGGACTCAAAGGCATGAAACATCTAACAAGAGTAATCCAAGGAACCCGGACTCAAACCGGAGACGTTGTGGATGGGGCTCTTAGTGCTCCTCCACTGCGGATTATGTACACCATCGTAGTAATTTTGTTTTCTCTTCATAACTTATATTCTATGGCTCATGGTGCCAATAAGCCGGTACTCATTACCTGTATTAGGTATTTGTTTTTTTGGTATCAGTATAAACATAGAATTGTGTCATTCATGGGGGATTTTTCCCGTTTTGTAGATTTGATAGTAAAAGAGTGAAAGGATAGCGTAGCTCAGGAGTAAGCAAACTATGAGCCGCAGCTCACCAAGTGATCCATTTGATATATTATTTTCAAGTGACCCAGTCGAGTGTTAAGAGGAGATTGACATGACGATAATGACAGCAACGAAAATGGAATCGCGCAACGTAGCTGTAACCTTGTGAGTGCGATGGCAATGGATGAACAAGTTATAAGAAAACTAGGAAAATTCAAACTTTCTCTTCCATTTCTTATACCGCTCATAATTACTTCGGGGAGAGATGTAAATAACGAACTCCTAATTATCTCCCCAAGCGACAACGCCTTTTCAAAAGCAACAACGTTCCTCAAGGGCGTGAATAAACAGTTCATTATAATTTGTATTCATATTCCGTTACTTTCAGTCGTTTTACTGACCCGTAAAGAGTTTTATTTGAATCTCTTTATCAGCTTTTATTTCTTTTAAGGATTAAGGAATGCTGTAATACTTTGCACGATGAAGTCGTGCGGCTGATCACTAAGGAATAACAAGTGTGAAAAATAGCGACATGACTGGAACTCGTACCTAGGTCTCCCACTTTCAGGGCAGGTATTCTAACCTCTGAACTACCATGCCGCGTCATCGGCTGAAGAATACCTGCCCGCTAATTCCGTGCGTTAATTTCATTTTAGTCGTATTTCTGCTGTTACACGAAAAGATATTACGCAAGTCATGATTTTTAGAGCGCGAAAATATTTCTTTCGGTGAATAACAGAGAATCATGCTGGAGTAATTCGTCCACGGAAAAGAGGGAGTTCATTGTGTGTACCGATAACTGTTTACTGCCTAAATAGTCACCGTTTTCCTAATATTAGGAAAACAGTGACTATTTGGTCACATTTTGGTTGACATTGACTCGAAAAATATTGCCGACGCGTAGACCATGGACGGTTATATTAGTAAGTTCAAAGAAACAATTTTAATTTTAAAGAAAATTACTTTTCTTTGGTGGTTTTTTGGAGAGTTTCTGTTTAATTAATTATTGCACGAAGTTGTCATTCATTTTTTAATGTTTTAATAATTCGGATGTTACTTCGTCGGGATGAGGTGCTGTTCCATATTTTGCTTGTTCCACTTCAGATGCTAGGCTTTCTGGGCCGGGTGTTCTTCGAATGTCGGTCGGTGAATCGTTTCCTTATAAAATTATTTCTAATCTCAGAGGTAGTAAATTTAGTGTCAAAGAGGTTGCTTATTTCTCGCTGATTCGTCCGTCCCTTTAATATTATGGCGCGGTGTGGAATCCACACGAGAAAGGGTCTGATCTTGGAGCTAGAGCTCGTAAAGCTCAGAGCGCTGTTATCTCTCTTATCTCAATCTCTCACAAACAAGGGGAGCGTCTCAGATTTTTTCTGGGATTTTGATGAAACTTTTTGTGGTGGTAGTGGTAGTAGAGCAATGAAAAAGCCTAACGGCTTTCGTGTGAATGGGCCTTAGTTTCGCTGCAATAATTTATTGAAAATCGGTAATCTGAGCATAGGCAACCCCGCAATACACATCCTTGCTCGCCCGTGTATTCTCCGTTTGGAATTATTGTTTTTCGTTTTCTTTTCATTTTCTTTAATTATATTTACATTATTTACTTCCTACCTACTCCTCTTCCTAATTCCTACGAATTACCTATCTCGATACCCTATACAATAGGGTATCGAGAAATAAATATACTTGTTGTACTAGTGTCGATTAGGAAGTAAATAATGTAAATATAATTAAAGAAAATGAAAAGAAAACGAAAAACAATAATTCGTTGACAAGAGGTGTGAAAGCAGCGAATCAATTAAAAGGCTGATTGGTATTTCTAATGTTATCAGAAAAAAGAGTACGGCAATAGCCATCTCTTCTCGCTATAATCTCGCAAAATCTCTGTAATCTCTGTATCTCTGCAACCTTTTTGTAGGATCAGATGTCATCTGATCCTACAAAAAGGTTGCAAATGCGTGTGAAGGAAGCTTTACGGAAGTCCGCTATTTTCAGTGAGAGTGATCGGTGGAAAGTAATAAATATGAACCCTTTGCCCCCCAGATTTTATGGCCTGCCTAAGCTTCACAAAAAAGGCATTCCAATAAGACCGGTAGTTTCCAGCATTGATTCCCCTGTGCATAAACTCTCCTCAAGATTGAATAATCTTATTCTCCAATTGACAGATTTCAAACCCAAATACAGTGTGAAAAACTCAATAGTGCTTTCAAACAAATTAAAGGATATTGCAGTGCCGTCAAATGCAAAATTAGTATCCTTTGATATTGTGAACTTATTTCCTAGTGTGCTGGTGGATGATGCAATACGCATTTTAGAAGTAGAGCTAAATAAGAACTCAGTTGATCCTTGCTTTAGGAAAGAACTCATTTCGCTTACCCGATTATGTACAGATCTCAATTATTTCTTGTTTGATAAAAAGTTTTATGTCCAAAAGGAGGGGCTGGCTATTGGTTCACCACGCTCCCCAGTTTTATCTGAACTGTTTCTAAATCACCTTGAATGTAACTTATTTAATTCTGACAATAATTTATTGAATTTTGTTTTTAAATGGTTTAGGTATGTAGATGACATTTTTTGTATTTGGACTGGAACTATAAGACAATTGAACTGCTTTGTAAACCTAATAAATTCCCTTCATCCTTCCCTCAAATTTACCCATGAATTAGAAAGTGATCATACCCTTAACTTCCTTGACCTATCCATAACCCTAACCCAAAATACTTTAGATTTTTGTATATACCGTAAACCCACCTACACCTCCCGCTTGATTCCTTTCTCCTCCAACCACCATCATTCTCATAAATTTGCTGCTTTTCATTCCCTTCTCCATAGATTGCTAAACATACCCCTTTCACCCTCGAACTTTGAGAAAGAATTTAATATTATATTGTATCTTGCACAGGTTAACGGATTCTCTTTGGACTCAATCAATCGGATGCTAGAAAACAAAGTTAAAAAATTGGCAATAAAAAAGATTTACTCTTCTAGAATAACTTCTTCTCCTCCTTGCTGGCGTAAATTAAGTTTCTGTGGGCCCTTATCATATAAAATCGCCAAACTTTTTCCTAAGAGTCGCGTTCGCCCAGCATTTTACAATAATTTTTGCCTTAAAAATTTTCTCTGCAATGGCAAAGATGTGGTTGATCCGTATTTGAATTCAGGTGTTTATCAACTTTCTTGCCTTGAGTGTGATAGTATTTACATCGGTCAGAGTGGTAGATGTTTTAATTTAAGGGCTAAAGAACATAAAAAATGTTTTCAAAATGGTTCTCAACATTCGCATTTTGCGAATCATCTTTTATCTGCTAATCATTCCTCCGATTTTAAACCAAAAATCCTACACTTAGCAAAGAAAGGGAGTCGACTTAATATCCTTGAAAAAATGGAGATAATTCAAAAAAGCCTCAATCCAAAATATACCCTTACCAATGAATATATTTTTCCTTCCTCCTCTCCGTTACTAACCGCAACTCTTCCTCACCTTCCTGCGTCTCCTATTTCCAGTTTTCCTCCAACCTAATGTTTTTCTGCGAATAATGCCTTTCACCCATTCTGTCCTTTGTGTTCCTCCCCCCCTTTTTACTGGCTCTGGTATGTGTTGCTTAGAATGCCTGTCACTTGAAGATGTTGCTTAAGCAATGAAACATGTCGTGTGTCTATTAGTGTGTGTGTAATATGCAAAGTTGTCATTAAAAACGGAATTAGTTTCCTAGTGAAAAGTTGTTCCTGTTTTTTCTTCCTGGTATGGAATACCACAAAGTAACTCGCAGTTCGGTGGATTTTATTTTTATTTTATATATAAAATTGTTCTCATTTGCGGATGGGGAAAACCCTGGAAAACACAAGGAGTTTCGTAGTGGCTGGGTAGTGTACACCGTGAGACTGTGAAAGATGTTCATTGCTCGGAAATTACAGGACGAGTACTGAATGTATGGTCTTTTTTAACTTCAGGTGCAGCTACGATTACTTGGAGATACAGGACCTAGAGGCAGAGGAGCAGCAAGAGGGTGTGGAGGAGAGCGCAGAAGAAGAAGGAGAGAGGGTGGGGAGGCGGCTCTGTGGGGACTGGAGCTCTCGGCTTAAACTGCTTCGCCACGTGACCTCCGGAAGGTCCCTCAGGCTGCGCTTCGTGTCCGACTACTCTCACCGATTTGGAGGATTTCGTGCGCGGGTTTCCATGTTATCAGGTAAGAAAGCATAAAAAGGACTTTATTCCCTTTAGTCCCTGTTAAAAATTCAGGGTAAAGAGCGTGGTTAAGAATCAAATGGCGAATCGCGATCAAAGGAGACCGCCTTGAATTTATCGATAAGATTTTTTCGATTAATGCTCGGAAAACTGCCGAAGAGTCTCTCCTGGAAAACAGCCGCAGCAGCGAAAATGATAAGGAAGAGTAAATTAAAACTACCAAACACTAATCTAACCATTCTTCGTATGTAAACTATTGTTTATCAGCAATGTATAGCATATGAATGGTTTGAGTATTGTTAAAAATGACCGTTTTCATTCAGCATTACTTGTGCTGCCCCAGCACATTACCCCAGTGTCGAAGAAAGGGGTAAAGACACAACGAGACGACTTCCGACCAATATCATTAACGTCGGTATTTTGTAAAATTCTTGAGCACATCATCTGTAGTTATATAATGCGTTTTCTCAGTGAAAATGTTGCGATTACGCAAATTCAACATGGGTTTCGTAAGGGTCGCTCCTGTGAGAGCCAGTTAGCACTTCTCAATCAGGACATAATGCATGCAGCCGACGAAGGATTTAGGACAGATGCTATATTTTTGGATTTTAGAAAGGCATTCGATACAGTTCCGCACGCGAAATTACTACAGAAACTCGAATCTTATGGAATCAATGATCAAATCATTCAATAGATTAAGTCTTACCTGACATGCAGAAGTTAACGCGTAGTCTTAGATGGGGCCTTTATTTTCAATTTATATTTATACAAAATATAAATTGATTATTTATTTAATTTTCACTAGGACTGAAGAAATCTAGAATATTTTGTTGCCGAAGCACAGGGCGCATATTACGAATACATTCAAATGATATGCTCTCCAATCAACTTGAAAAATTGCCTGAAACGTTAGCTGTGGCCGCATAGCGCTCGAGGATGCCAAGAGCGGATATGATTTCAGCCCGTTTGGGTGGCTCTATAGGTTCCTCTTCACTCTCATCTGAAGATTCCTCAACTTCATTGGCTTCTTCTTCAGGTAAATTCAAGTTGCAAACGGCAACTTGATCATCAGCTTCTACGTAATCTCCGAATTTTAATTTATTCTGGATAATCAAAAACAATTCAAATAAAATACTAATGGCCGGTTTCTGTAACGCTGGATAAGATCTATTCTCTGAGTAAACTATCTGTCTGGCGAAAATGGGTTTCTAGAAAGTTTGGATAAGTAAATCGTTGGATAACGGACATATAAGTTATCCATTCCGCAGGCAGCATATAAACTGCCTATCCACCGATTAGATACAAAGATGGCTTCGTGCGCAAAAGCAATTAAGTTGATTGATAGTTGTTAAGACTCTTGTAATCTCTCTTGAGTGGTTTGTCATCTCGATATTTCCTCTGAATTATTTACAAAATTCTTCTCATCGTTCCATACTGCTACTATCGCCTCATTTTAGTACATGCAGGTATCAATTCTCAATTGTACTGCAGCGAGAGATTTTATTTTGCGCTACGATGTTTTTCGAAGATCTCACCAGTAATTCTTCTGAGGAAGAGATATTCGAAATCGTTGAACGAGTGGAAAGACCGAGGGTATTTCGAAGAAGGTAAGGAAGCTACTAATTATCTATACTTTTACATTATGAATACGTGTGTTACATTAGTTAACAAATGTCTACATATATAACACAGGCGAAACCCATTTTAAATTTACTCGGAAGAGGAATTTTCGCAACGTTACCGCCTTTCCCGAAGAACAGTGTGGGCAATTCTGGAAAAAATCGAGGAGAAGATTGCTCCAACTTGTAACAAGTCATTTCCAGTATCTCCAGTAAACCAGTTATTGACTGCTTTGAGGTATTTTGCTACAGGTACCTTTCAAATAGTTATCGGAGATGACATGCAGATTCATAAAACAACGGTTTGCCGGATAGTAAAGAAAGTAACGAATGCTATAGCGGAGCTGAGCCATGAGTACATTAGAATGCCAACGAGGAAGGAGATACCAGTTATTAAAAGAAATGTTCACGAAATTTCGCGTTTCCCGAATGTGATAGGCTGTGTGGACGGAACGCAAGTTAAAATTCAGTCTCCTGGGGGAATAAATGGAGAACTATTTAGGAACAGGAAGGGCTATTTTTCTATTAACGTCCAATGCATTTGCGATGCCAACCTAAGAGTTAGGGACGTGGATGCCCGATGGCATGGATCAGTACACGATAGTACAGTCTTTGAAAACTCTTTAATTAAAATCAAAATCGAACAAAATAGGTTTGGTGGTTATTTGTTAGGTGATAGTGCTTATCCTTGCAAGCCATCCTGTGGCTAATCCTACCAGTGATGAAGAAAAGCGATACAATTCATCACATACCAGAACAAGGAACACAATTGAAAGATGTTTCGGAGTCCTGAAGAGGAGGTTCCCATGTCTTTCACAGGGGATAAGATTAAAATTAAGAACAGCAGTTTCTGTTATAGTTGCTGCAATAGTCCTGCACAACATAGCGATTTCTGAAAGGGATGAATTACAGGATGATGCTGAAGAGTTAGAAGCTGATGAAGTACCTCATCCTGCTGCAGACATAGAGGATGAATTGCATGGAGTTGCTATAAGAACAGGGATCATCAGTACTTATTTTAGGTAAAAAAATATTTGAACATTGAAGGTGGTAAAGGTAAAGTCACCATTAAAGATTCTGAAAATAAGTTTTCTATTTTAACACAATATACTTTAAATATTTATTTTCTTAATAATTAGGGTTTTATGTAACCATACTATTACAAATATTCCTGTTTCATCGTTGCTAATTGGAGATTCTTAATCTCCAAAACCTTTTTTTTTTATCTCCAGTTCCAACCTAGAAGATTCACAATCATTTTCAGCCTGTTGTAACTGTTTTTGCTTCATCTTCATTTCCAGATCAAAAATTTTCATTTTCTTATCATGGATCTCTTGGTCAAAGTTATTCTTTAACACTTTCCTTAGTTCTACATGTCTCGTAAGTTCTTTCAAAGAACTGGTATGACTCCTTTTCCTTCTCTTGGCAGGCACTGACTGATTCCGAACTTCCTTCAAAGTGCTTGATTGAGGCATGTCTTGTATGTCATCCTCCATTACAATGAAGTCCTCAGAGTCCTCAATTCCCTCCCTTACTGCATCTGCAATAAATCAGTTTAAATAATGTTTTGAGATGATTTAATGCATTTTCTTAAGGATGTGACAGTTTAACTGGACTCCTTTACAAGTAGCAATGACATGCTTTAATGTTAATGCAGGTAAAATGGGAAGATAATTGAAATGGTAAAATTGAAAGGAGATAGAGAGACAGACAAAGCAGTAGAGCTGAAATTTCTGTAGCCTGCTTGAATATCAATTATAATGAAAATGAAATCAAATTTTAAAATCTTGAAATGACTGCCATTAGCACCAACATTATCAACCAGTATTTTTGAATTAAGTCCTAAATGGAGAGTACTCACACTATTGCAGTCTTATCATGAATAGCATGCAATTAACAAATGCTGTCTAAAAATAATCACAGGCACCTTTACTCATTAAAAATGCATTGCTACTTCTACAATAGGAAATGCATAGTACTACTATATGAAATATCACTTAAGTAACCTTTTGAGATACATAATTCCAATAATTTTTACCAATTCAGCAGTTAAGATTTATCATATGAAAGTCAGATATATTACATAATTGAATAATTGATTGTGTGTTATTCAAAACGTTGTCATCTACAATATACTTCACCAAAATGTTGTAAATGTGATATCTATTGAAGATTGGAATGACATACATTGTTCAATAACCTTAAGATGTACATCTACATTGATATCTGTATGAATATAATGTTTATGTAAGAAGATATATATTTCAGCCATAATTAAAATTTGTAGTTAAAAATGGAAATGGAGCTTATTATAATTTATCTTTCGGTAATATATTATACAAAACCTACCTTCTGGAATTCCATCATACAAAGGTGCTGATGAGTCATGGGGCTTGCTCAGTGGTATGAATTGATCCCTCATCATGGACAGCAGTTTCTCCCCATTAGCATCTAGGGAAGTTGCAGTAATACCTCCTCCAGTTTTATAAACTTCTGCCTAAAAAGTCAACAAATGCAATGTCAAGTCTGAAGAAGGATCACCTTCGTGAAAAGAAATTTTGGCCACATTTTCTTAAGATTCAAATCTCATGCCCACTGTTAAACTATTGTTCTGTCATCATCATTAACTTAATTACTTACTAGTTGAACTCCAAGAAAACGAACCCATTAACATGGAAAAAGTAATATTACAACTCATGCAAGTTATCAGAAAATAGTAAGATCAGGCTTTCATGGAAAATTGTAATGAAATCAAATAGTTGAACATTAATGCAGAACTGTAAAAAATAAACTTGGAACTTACCCTATCTGAAGCATTATCCTTCTTTACTTTCTTTTTCAGAGTCAGGTACAGCGAATGAAGTTGTTGCGGAGTCCTTTCCCCTGTTTGAGATAGTGGATTGTACCTCATTGCTATTTCTTTCCAGACGGTCTCCTTTTGCTGCACTGTCACCGCGTCCGTTTTTTTGTTTTCAATAATAATAAGGAAATCTCTCACCAGATCAACGATAAGAGATTTCTCGAATTAATTGAAATTTCTCCCTCTCTTTTTTAAATTCTTCTCCATCATATTTGAACTAGCCAATGGTCAATAGGTCAATGACGATTAATCACTGGAAATCATATCTCTCGATGAGGAATCATTTCCTTAAGCTCATTACAAAAGTCGCTAATTGAAGCAATTTGGGAAAAATTACTTGTTGCACTTTTCTTTAATCTCGCGATAACTAAGGAAAACGCTATAAACCAGCACTTGCAGTAATAAAAGTAATACAAAATTCTGAAATAGTCTATCGGTAAATATAAAGAAATGATTGTGCGATTACATACCTCTAATTCCTTATTTAATAGATAGTGAGCGATCGGTCAAACGTTTTTCAGCATGTGATGTTGATATTCTGAGGTACCAGCAGCAATTCCAAGTACAAAAATTTCCGTTATTAACGTGCTTCCGCATTTAAATCAGATTTCCTTCCGTGCACTCACAAACGTTAGCTCGGAAGTTCAGTCTTCTTCAATATCAAACACTCTCAAGGTTTGCTCATCATAACCGAAATGCTTCAATTACTAACTTGCGATTCAAATCATTCTCAAACATCTAATAGGTTGATAAGGCAAAATTTTTGCAAGTACACAGTTTTTGATACAATAAAATAGTATAGAAAATCTATAATAAACTTGTATTGGAAGTAAAAGGCTATTAAAATCTTACCAACCTTCCTCTTCTAGGCTAATCCATGCAGTCTCCCTCAAAACGTTTCATTAAACTCATCCTTACGCTTCCACTGTAGCTCCGCGAGCGTCTTTTCTCTTCTCTTTTCGAGTAAATGCAATTTCTAGGACAAAGCGTGCACTATGTAACACTTTGTAAGTTCCACAACTTTGTTTAGAAATTAAAACAAAGTTGTGGAATTTACAAAGTTTTTCTTTTCCTTAGTGTTATCATGGCGTTCCACCAAGTAAAGCCTCTACATATTAATTTTACGTGCACTAGGGTTCTCCCCTTTCGTTCTTAATCTCCCAATGCTATTTCCCTCCTTTCGATTCAAATGCTGCACGCCAGCGCCATGGCTAAAAATCCTACTACGTGTAAGGAAGCTATCTAGATGTATCTAGAGGATAGCTATCAAAAGGATAAATTTTTTGCGCGACTTTGAAGAAACGGATAAAAATCTAATCAACGATTAGTTTTATTCTCTGGAAACCAATCCAGGGGATAAGATGAAGTTTATAGAAACCG
>KZ310423.1:183359-208772 GCA_000376725.2 Ladona fulva
GGCTGATATCATGGGACTCAAACAATGTGTGAAAAAACCAACAAGAGTTACTCCAACATCAAATACACTTATAGATGTTGTTTTTACAAACAGAAGGAAAGTTAGCTGTAAAATTAAGGATCAACCAAAGATATCTGACCATAGTAATGTAATTATTGACCTAGGTGAAATAGGTGCAATTAAAGACGTTGGGCAGGATGTATACATCAAGAAGTTGGATGGAAACAAGCTGAAACAAGAATTAGGAATGCTGATGTGGAGGGATGAAGGAGAGATAAATGTGGACAGAAGTTGGGAGGAAATGCTAGATAATGTCACTGGGGCTGTAGAAAGAAGCACCACAGTTACACATTGGAGAAATAATCAAGAGCCCAAATCTTGGTTTAATATAGAGGTTAAGCAAGCTTTGAAGAAGAGAGACACTTGTTACAAGGCTTTTAAATTGAGTAAAGCAGCAAGACTTGGTAATGAGGTAATTGCAGAGAAATGGAAGAAATATCAGAGCAGCAGAAACAACGCAGTAAGTGTACTTAGGCTTACTAAGAAAAAGTGGTATGAGAAGCAGATTGATGGTGTGAAAGATGATCCGCAGAAGATGTGGAAAACAATGAAAACACTAATTTCTAACAAGAAAATAATAAAATTGGAGGAATTGGAGATTGACAACATGAAAATCTCTAACCAAGAGGAAATGGCAGACAAGCTTAACAAATATTTTGTTGATAGTGTGGAAGAAATTGTACAATCTATATCAGTAAAGCAACAAAACCTAGAAAGTCATGGAGGTACTTTTCATGGTAACATTAATGATTTTCAAATGATGAATTTAAAAGAATTAAAACTAATACTTATGGAAATGAAACAAGTGGCAAGTACAGATGAGATTGGCATAAATCTCATAAAGGACAATTGGGAGGTTTTAGGAAGAAAATTGTTGGCATTAATCAATAATTCGTTAAGAGAAGGAAAAGTTCCTAGTGGTTTAAAAGTATCTACAATTGTTCCAATACCAAAAGTGACAGGTACCAAAAAGTGTAGCCAAATGAGACCAGTTAATATGTTACCTATTGTTGAAAAGTTATTAGAAGAATGTGTAAAGAAACAGCTCTTAATTTATGTACAAGAAAAAGAAATATTCGTCAATGAACAATCAGGATTTAGGGAGAAGCACTCGACAGAAACGGCAATCCAAATTGTGTTACAAGAATGGAAAGAGGCATTAGATGACCCCAAGGCAGTGATAGGTGCTGTATTTTTGGACATAATGAGGGCTTTTGAAACAATTAATAGATCTATTCTATTAAGGAAACTGCAAAGTTATGGCATAGGAGGGAGAATACTGGACTGGATGAAAGATTATTTGGATGACAGGAGGCAGAAGGTGAGGTGCGGCCAGGTGACATCAAAAGAGAAGGGAGTGTACCATGGAGTTCCTCAGGGTTCGAAGTTAGGTCCTCTACTCTTTATTTTGTATATAAATGATCTTCCTAAAGTTGTTAAGAATGGTAAGATATTTCTATTTGCCGATGATGCCTTAATATTTATGATAGGGAATAATTATAAAGATGTAGTGGTTGCATTGAATAATGATTTGGATAATGTAGCAAATTGGATGAGTGTAAATAGTTTAAAGTTAAATTCCAAAAAAACGAAGGCAATGATGCTGGGGAATTGTGTTGATGTTGATTGTGGCATGCAAGTTTCCATCGAAGGTGAAAATGTGGAAATTGTGAGTAGTATTAAGTATCTTGGTGTGATAATAGACAATAAGTTAAAATTTAAAGAACACTGTGAATATGTCACAAGAAAAACAGCAAAAAAAGGTTGGAGTGTTATTTAGATTAAGAAACTGTTTATCTAAAGACTCAAAAATAATTGTTTATAAATGTATTATTCGTCCACATTTAGTATATAGTTCAACAGTATTATTTTTAGCTAGCCAAAGTGATATAGATAGGATACAAGTGGTGCAGAATAGGGCAATGAGAGCTGTTTTGAACTGTGATAGATATGCTAGTGTGAAAAATATGGTAACAGCTTTAGGGTTACTTAGTTGTACAGAATATATTTTGTTGTCAACATATACATTTCTATATAAATTTTTAAAAAACGATTTGCCCAAATATTTTGACAGCTATCTTGTCAAGAACGGGACCGGGAATCGAACCCGGGTCTCCCAATTGCCGGTCGGGTGCTCTGTCCGTTGAGCTATCCCAGCAGAACATTTCTCCAAGCCATTCGGGAGAAGCCATTCGGGAGAAGACATTCGGGGCTTGGAGAAATGTTCTGCCGGGATAGCTCAACGGACAGAGCACCCGACCGGCAATTGGGAGACCCGGGTTCGATTACCCGGTCCTGTCAGACTTTTTTCAAGTCCATTCTTCCTTGGGATTCATCACTCAAATCAAATACAATCAAATGTATTATCTAACAATAAGCTATAAACAGCAAATATAAATTGATATCATTGATAATTCTGCCGGGATAGCTCAACGGTTAGAGCACTCGACAGGCAAATGGGAGACCCGGGTTCAATTATCGGTCCTGGCAGACTTTTTTCAAGTCCATTCTTCCTTGGGATTTTTCCTAAGTGCGCACCATTTTCCGCTAAGTCACCCTTACCCGTTTCCTATATTGATATCATATTTATTTAATTACCACTAGGACTGAAAAAAATCTAGAATATTTTGTAACCGAAGCACAGGGCGCATAATACGAATACATTCAAATGATATGCTCTCCAAACAACTTGAAAAATTGTCTGAAATGATAGCTGTGGCCCCACAGCGCTCAACGACACTAAGAGCGGATATGACTTCAGCACATTTGGGTGGCTCCATAGGTTCCTCTTCACTCTCATCTGAAGATTCCTCAACTTCATTGGCTTCTTCTTCAGGTTAACCGCAAATGGCAACTTGATCATTGGCTTCTACGTAATCTCTGAATTTTAATTCATTCTGGATAGTCAAAAACAATTGAGAATAAAATACTAAGGAAACTAATTTGCTTTCCATATCATGGCTTACTTTGATTGGCATAATTGTCTCCAACAACTCCCACTTCATCGGTTGGATCCACTTCTGAGAGGGTCCATGCTCTCTCGAAGCAACTTTTAATATGCTTCCCAGGAACAGATTCCAAAGCCGTTGCGATCGCTCTGACCGCAACTAAGACCGTCCATTTCATAGCATTTTTACTTTCCACAGCGCAGATTACAGCTCGCACCAAGCGGATGCGGTATTCGTTTTTCATGAGGGCAATAATACCCTGATCTAGGGGCTGAAGACAGCTCGTCGTGTTTGCTGGGAAGAAGCAAACTTTCATATGGCTGAGCTGCAATTTGCCGTTATTAGTTATGCGCTGCACAATTATCCATTGTCATTTTATTTCATGAGCCACTGTCGGAATGCTATTCCGTCGATCCACGCCTTCTTGTGGTGTGAAAAGTCACAGGGCAGCTTAGATGGGTCAATGTGTTTAAAACAGCGTGGACTCCCGGATTTTCCTATCACCCAAACTCGAAGCTTCTCACTCACATCCGAATTGCAGGTTAATCTCTGCTTGCTACGGGCGCCTCCATCTAGAAGAAACTTCAATCGGGAGAGTTTCGGAGAAAATAGTGAATTTATTTTCTCTGCAAATAAAAAACCTTTAAGTTTATAAATGACATAAGAAAAACAAATTTAATTCGGGGATTACGCAGAACACGGTGCGGCCCGCGATCGTTTGCCTCGAGATGGGATGCCTCTTACGATTGGGTGCCTTCACGTCGTATTTTTGTCAGAATTTCGGACAAAGACAGTGCCTTTCTTTATTTCTTCATCTGTTCATATTTCACTCTATGAAGAAACTATTCTTTTAGCAGGTTGACAAATGGGGTTGAATAACGAATTCCTTAACAGCAGAGATTCACATACAACGATCGCTAAACAGCCTACCAAAATCTCTGCCTCTTGTTTATTCGATATTTTTGCAATTTGAGTTTTCGATGAAAAAGGCATACTATAATACACGTTATAAAGAATGAGTGAAACAAGTTATGAAAATTTCACAAAGGAAACTTCGCGAGTGGGCTATAATCTGATGTATGTACCTGGCCAAGAGACCAATTTTTGTTTCTTTGATCCCAGGATTCGAATATTTTCACAGTAATTCACTAGAGATCATGCGTGATTATGCGAGACGATTATCGATGTCTTTACGCGTGTCATAAATGCCAAATTTATTCCAGAAGGATAGATAAAGTACTATAAAATTTTTCATTTTTAGTGCGATATTCTTTTATAAATAACATAAGAAAAACAAATTTAATTGGGGGGTTACGCAGAACACGGCACTGTTCGCGATCGTTTGTATCGAGATGGGATGCTTCTTACGATTGAGTGCCTTCTCGTCGTATTTTTGTCAGCATTTCGGACGAAGAGAGAGCCTTTCTTTATTCCTTCATTTGGTCATATTTCACTCTATAAAGAGACTATTCTTAGTCATACATTCCATCTGATACGCACAATTTGGATTGAAACGCAAGTGGAGGAAAATCACGAAGAAATTACATATTGTGTATCTTAGACTCCGTTTCCACGTATTCCGTGATCTTCAACGTGAAACTAATTTTTGTAGTTTTTCTCCATTAGTCGCATTTCAATCGCCGAATGTTCGACTCGTTGTGTTCGCTTCGAATATCTCTTCCTTATCTTCGGACGGGGCGAAGGTCTCTTTCGAATAACCAACGAAGACAAACTCTTGATCCATAGGAAATCGTCCCAAATAATCTTCAAATAAAGTCCACGTGGAAGTAGGACTCGCTTGATTTAAGATTTATTTATTAGTTTTGATGGATAATTACTGCTATAATAAATGACAACCTCAAACGATGGATGTTTTAGTCTTTCTAAATTATAACTTATTCTTGTTTTGGTCTTATAATTTTGTGTCTTAGGCCCGTTATTATAATAAATAGTTAACCTGGAGGTTAACTCGAAAATCCGTTTTTATAATCGTGGTTAAGCCTCTTCTAATATTCACATATAGGTGGTATGTATTCTTGATAAAGATAATTCTAACAAATTGGGCATTTTATCTTCTAAATATCCTTAGATATGTGTTGCGTGTTAGTAAGTATTTACCTAGATATCAAATACTACTTCGGACATGAAAAGTTGAACTAAACTGTTTAAACAGTGAAATAAACTTGTTTTTAAGTGTAGAATACTAACATGTATTTATCGTAGTAGTTGAAGCACGATACTTCTGATTAACTATAGGCGGTTCTTAGTGATTCTATCATCATAGACAGTCATGTTTTGAAATTGAATGAGTAAATTTCTGCATAGATGTAAACATAATACCCAGCAATGGCGTGGCCAGGATTTTCTTCAGGGGGGGGGGGGGGGGCAAAAATGAGATAACTTTTTTCGATAAAAAATGGTTTTATTTGAACATTTGAAACCTTTAAAGTAATCAGTTGCCATGTCATTCGAATGATCGATCGATTGATTCGAATGGTTTTCTTTGCCCCGGAAAGGTAGGTCGTGTGTACCACAAAACATCAGTCTAAATTATTGATGCAACAATTTCCTTGTTGGCTTCTATTTTTTGCTGGTGGACAGAAATCAGCTGTATATCAACGGGTATATTTTCAACAAAACATTTTGCTGCAGTGGTTGCCGATTTGTGCCACTGAGATGACGCATGAGATTTCGCAAATTCGTGCATGTCTTTATAGCGAGTGAAAGCCCTGACTATGAAAGATCCTAAAACACCATGCACTTTAGTTGGTGGAAACAACACACAATAAATGCACAACGCGCCCTTTAATTTCTTGGAATACGCCAGCCAAGGAGCATAATCCATCAACCAGCTGTATTTAAATTTTCTTTTTAATTGCACAGCATCCTTAGCAAAGTCATAACTTGGAGTTAGTGATAACCAAGATTTTTTTAAAACTTCCATTTTTTGAGATGAGGTCATACTAAACGAACGTCCAAGCCNAATTTGAGGATGTAAACAACCTAAGCAGTAACTTAGGAAAAAATCTCCATAGCAGGAAAACATCCACAGAGGGTGTGAGAAACCTGCGCAAGTTTACTGATACCAAAATATCAAGGACAAGAGTGACCGTAACATTAGCCAATCACAGAAAGGGAGCGGGAAAGGCACAACCCCAATTGGCCACTCCGACCATTTTGTGAAAATCTGATAAAATATTTTTAAATAATAACTATCAGCACTGCAGAATATTTTTCAGGGATTAATTCAATATACTCATCGTTAATAATGGGTATACTTTTAACTTTAGTCAATTTTCATCTCAAAGACTGAAATTTGGTATCCACGCTTCTCTCACTACAAGGGTACAATGGGCAGAGCACAGATCTTAGTGGCTCCAATATAGAATGCTGGTGAACCAATCCCAAAATCCTGGGTTTGAGTCCCGGATAATCGCCTGATTCTATTTTGGGATGGTTGTGTGTCTTAGAAAATGACTATTAAAACAGATGTAAATGGAATCATCTCCTGTTTCCATTAAAGAAATAATTATTATTACTAGTACAAAATGACACTTCATTTCAAAGAGCATTCAAAATCCCTCCTATTAAAATAAATCTGCCATATTCGTTTTGGATATTCCGATAAAACAGATTATGACCCTTCCTTTTTAATCAGCGATCATATTTTTTATGACAATTTCTCATTTTACTTGACCATGTTGTTTCGCTGCACCTTTATATAAATTTGACATCTGTTGTATAAATGTGACAGCAATTTGTCTTGTTTTATGTCAACGCGTCATTTTTGAAACCCTTTCTCCTTGCAGAAAGAAATAATATTGCAAATTATGCTTCAAGAAAGTTGATTGGGAAACATTTCGAATAGAGATTAAAATGCTGGGCTAAATTATTTGAGACTCAGAGGCTTCTAACTCTAAAAGGAATTCACTGAATATCCTCCTGCAAGGTGGAGTATTTTGTTCCAAATAACTCACCTGGTTGCTGGGCCACCGCCCAAGGATGCCGAGGGACCATTCGTGGCTGCCCTCACCGAGTGGGCCCTCTGGAATGACTTGCACCCTCCGGGGGTCCTCAGGTCGATCAGATCTCCATCATCCATACCTGAAACGATCTGCAATTGTAGATCAAACTCAATCGTAATCTATGAAATAAGATACCTCTGTTATTCTAGGACATGGTGCGGCCTCTACATAGCCACGAAAGTAGGGGAAGGGACTTAGAGGGGAAGTTCTCTTTGAGACGGCTGAATAACAGCGAACGGTATCTTCCCTGCTATTATTCATTATTTTTTGTGTTGTGGGGCATTGGGATTATTCTCTTAGACCACTCGTCTTTGACAATGGGAAGAAAGGAGTTGATTTTGATAAATTTCTGCCTTTGGGAAGACCATGAATGCATCAAATATATATGCGTAATAGAGACTTCGACTGAGTGCATATAAGAGAAAATGCAAAGTGAAGAACTTGCAGGAATGGAGAATATTTTGATGGTTCCGAGACTGAGAGCTAGTGGTTGGCTCATCATAATGAAGAATCGCAATCATCAAGTTCAGTTGGTTCAAACTTATCTAGCCAATTCATCAACTGAGATTCCACCTGCTCCTTTATAGCCTTGTTGAAAAACTTCAGTTTATAACGCGGGTCTAAATATGTTGCAAGAGCAAATAAATTGTTTATGTATAGCTCACCAAATCTTGAATTTAGGTCTTCAATTAAATTTCCAATCATCTTTTTCATATAACCAGTAACATTCGGTTCAGTATTTTCAATTTGAATTTGGAGGTTCTGTTTGAGCACGTGAATCAATGGAATTACAGAGGAAATACTGGCTTTGCTGTCACTCATACTCCTTGCGACTTCTTCAAATGGTCGCAACACTGCCACCTATTGATCGAGGTGTAACCATTCTTCTGGCGAAAGTTGCGGAATACTGTGCTTGCTAGCATATAAGCATATGGATTCTTTGAGCATAATCAGACGTTTTATCATATAAAACATGCTGTTCCACTTAAAAATATATAAAACAGAAAGTTAGAATAGAGAGCTAATAATTTATTAATATAAAAACCAAAAAAGAAGATGATNTTCACACAAAATTTCATTGAAATCGGTGATGGTCGAGCGGGGCATTTCTCTAAAATTGGTCCACTTGACATGGAATGGCCCGGCAATATCTTGAACTAACCCGAGGAGCTGCGTCTCACATGAATATCCCTGCCTGGATCCGTGCTGCATCTTACTAAACCAGTCGTTTATCCTCCAATATTCACGGAGATAGTCTGCTATCATTTTTTCCATTAGTTTACCGACTTGAGAGGTTAGACTAATGGGCCTATAGTTATCTACTGACATTTTAGAACCTCCCTTATGTATCGGAATCACGATCGCTTTAGTCCAGTCATCAGGAATACAGTTGTTATTTAAAGTTGCTATAAATAATGTTCTAAGGTAGGGCACCATTGCATTATTTCCCAGTTTAATAGCGTCACTGGGGATTTCATCAGGTCATTTCGATTTCCTATTTTTCAATTTAAGAATATTCTTTAAAATAGCTGAGTCTGGGATTCAGATATAATTTGAGCTGCTCCCTACAGTTTGTGATGTGTTGCCCCCGTTAACTGTTATGCCCCCGTTTTGTTTTCCTTATGCATGCCCTTACTATAAACTTGTGAGAACCAGTCATTAAATGCCTCAGCGACGTCCTCTTCCTGGGTCAGGTTATCGCCTGCATCTGTATTAATAGTGAGTAAGTTATTCCTATCTACTCTTCTCCGGCGTAAGTATCTGGCCCTGGAGATTTCTTACTATCGACCTGTGATAGAAGGTTTCTAATTCCTGCCTCGTTCAATTCTAACTTACTCATTGTGGAAGTAACGCGTGTGGGAAATGCAATGACTCGACTGTCATCTAATATGAAGCATTTTTTTAAATGCTGGTTAAGAATGTTCGCTTTACATTTACATAAATACCCCGCAAACCGCCGTATGGAGTATGGCAGGGGGTGTTAATACACCAAAGTCCCTAATTATTCATCCTATTTACGCGTCTAATACCCCCTGGAAAAAGAGACCAATAATAACTATCCGTTCGTGCAATAATCTCACGAATTTTTTTCGACGTCTGGTCTCGAAAATTGCGTTCGCTAAGCGCAGGAATCACTATGTCGCGTATTTCGTCATGTAAGTCACNCATATAAAACATGCTGTTCCACTTAAAAATATATAAAACAGAAGGTTAGAATAGAGAGCTAATAATTTATTAATATAAAAACCAAAAAAGAAGATGATAATTTTTAGTGGAAAAATAGGATTCCTTGCGCTGCAATCCTGTACTATGCCTAAAGGATGCTGGTTAAGTTGATCTTCTTGAATTTTTTGCAAAGCAGACTTTGCAGTGAGAGAGTGGCTGCAATGTGTTGCTATCTTCTTGCATTAAGGCTGATGTGTTTTCGTGTCTGTTCAAAGCACTTCGGACACAGAGCTGTTGTTGATGTACAGTGCAACTCACATCGGGAATGGCAGCTAGCTGCATTGCTCGCACCATATTTGGCCCACCATCACAAATAAAGCAGTGTATTTTGTTGTCTTCTATTTCCCACTCATGTAGCATCTCCTTAGCTTCTTCACAGATTAGGTCTCCAGTGTGACGTTCATTGAGTGGTTGACATTTTAATACAATTCTGATACGTTCAAGGTCAACCGTTATTGCGAGCATTGCATAAACCACTGTCAAACTTATTAATGAAACATAAGCTCTTGGCTCAGACCAAATATCCGTGGTAAATTACAATTTCCCGATGGTATTTATCAATGCCGAATTTAATTTACTTCTAAGTTTTAACTCCGGAGTCGGATCCGGAGGTAAATTTGGACCAGAGTTTCCGACCTTTTGGAGTCGAAGCTCTGTTACATCCCTAACTACGATGGATTATTATTTATATTACATAAAAAATTCGCGTTAGGGAAATCACGACGTAAACAGACTCACTCCAACTTGTGGTTACCTCTCCTTTACCTTAATTACCCTTACCCCACACCCTATGATTCCTCCCACAACCCCACCCTCTGCTCCTCTCGTTACCCTTCCCCTCCCCATCCCCCCACTCCTCTCATTGGCTGATTCTACCTTTGGCTTTGTATATATTCAGTGTCATGTTTCTTTTTTGTCACCTGATGATGTAGCCATGCTACGAAACCATGGTTGTGTGTAGATTGTTTTTCTGGGGTATAGTAAAAAGTTCACTCTAATGAAGCATTTTAATATGTTTAATATTAATAATTATCACAAGGTTAGCCCTGAGTCTGTATCGTTCATCAAGCCTATTCAGCCTATCTAGCCTATAATCCATCATGGCCGCCACATGCGAGGAAGTAGAGAAGGCTGAGTGTGGCGAATGTGGGGAAAACGGAAAGAATATGAAGTTGGTGGATTGTGAAGGCGGTTGTGGTCGATCTTTTCACATAAAGTGCGTCCGTATTTCTGCAGATGTGTTGAAAATGATTAAGTCGGTTAAAGGTGTGAAATGGTTTTGTCAAGATTGTAATGTAGAGAAGAGAGTAAAGAATGAATTTCTTGGAAGTATGAAGGAAATGATACGTGAAAGTGTTGATGAAAGCATGAAGAATATTATACGTGAAATCGTTGTTGAGGAAATGAAAGACGTTAAGGAACAAATAAAGAAGATTGGTGATAAGGATAAAGTCGAAAAGAAATCTTTTGCAGAGGTTATAAAGGACGCTAAAAGTGAATGTGTACTAATACATCCAAAGAATGTGGAAACAGACAGCAAGGGTACGCGAGAGGAATGTAGGGAAAAGATAAAACCAAGTGAATTACGTNTTCCATTATTATCAACAAGGTGCAAAACGGTCGATTGTTTGCCTCTACTCTCACGAACGTATGACCAGAACTCTTTTGGATTCTTTTCCAGCGATTCGCGCAATGTAATAGATCTAAATGCTTCGAATTCGCTACGAGCCTCATTCTTCGCTTTAATTTTGATGTCTAAATATTTCAGCCGCTGTTCTTCGTATTCAAAACTGTTATAAGGAAATACGCGAATGAATAACTCTCTGTTTTCTTTGGAGAGAACGTAATTTCGGTTTAACCCATCGCGGTTCTTGGCGATCTCGTACCAATTTCGTCGGAATAAATCTAAAGGCACCTTTGCGAAGGATACGAAGAAACTCTGACCAGCTCGCGTCTACCGAGTGTTCCTGAATAAAACTAATAAATGCATAACTGTTAGCCTTAATAAATTCCTTAACGCTTGGAAATCTGCTCTTTTAAACACATATAACGTACGTGGGGGCTTCGTGACACGGAATGCATTTACCTTATTAAGGGGATTGGATACAGTTTAAATTAGCCGTCTTTCGCGCCTTCCGAATTTAGTTCGAAGATATGCCGCTGTCGAGTCTTCCAAAGAGAGGGGATGAGGGAAGGAATGATATACGGAATTAAAACCAATTCAAACCCTTGGAAAAGAATTCTCGTATTTTCCCTCCTCAAATAAACCCATGTTACACATACGACGATAAAATTAACGAATATATGTACTATAACAATCAACGTCGTGNTTATGATACTTAAGTTTACTTTTCGTGACGGTTTGATACGAAGTTGAAATCGTAGAAACACTGGTCGTAAAAAGGAAAGCGAAATTACGAGAATCATTATAAACCTATCACCTTTCACCATGAATACTTACTATAATTTACCCGAAATTTTGAATGAACGATATGTTACTTCAAAATACAGCAAAACTGAACAAAAGGGTATGAAATTAAAGGCGTTAAATCCTTCCTACGGTTCCTACCAAGGATGTGCAGGAAATACAGTAAAACCTCGTTAACACGTACTCGCTTAACGCGAATTTCGCTATAACACGAACCCAAATTGCGGTACCGACACGGATACATTGCGTCTTTTGGAGTTTTATTCGTTTAGCACGAAAATCAGTTAGTACGAAACTCGAACAAATATCTCGGTCCCGCACTGAGGATTTTTCGCCTAAATCTAATCTTCCCGGTAAAAGTTACGATTTAATTTCAACAGATGGCAGCACCACTATGNGTTTTCATAGATCATTAATATACAAGAACGTTCCTTTACCCTTAAAATGAGAACAGATCTTCTTTATTAAGTTTCTTCTCTCTTTTACTTAATTTCGCTACAGCTGAAGACGGGATAGATAAAGAGCACGTGAACTATTGCTGTTTTACATCGGTGTGATTCTTGCTAAGTTTGTTGAATGATTGATTCATTCTCGTCGTATTTTTGCAGTCATAGCTTGAATACGATCAACTTTTGGAGGAAAGACATTGCCCTCTTTTATTTGTTTATTTTCGTCATTTTAATTAAACAATGTAGNAGTGGCATTCTTCCCTCCCTTTTCGATGTGCTCTTTTAAAACGTGGTCACCAGCGTCAATTTTGAGTTTAATTAAGTCTGCCCCGGAAAGGTAGGTCGTGTGTTACACAAAACATCACAATCGAAATTATTGATGCAACAATTTCCTTGTTGGCTTCTATTTCTTGTTGGTGGACAGAAATCAGCTGTATGTCAACGGGTATATTTTCAGCAAAACATTTTGCTGCTGTGGTTGCCGATATGTGCCACTGAGATGACGCATGAGATTTCGCAAATTCGTGCATGTCTTTATAGCGAGTGAAAGGCCTGACTATGAAAGATCCTAAAACACCATGCACTTTAGTTGGTGGAAACAAGACACAATAAATGCACAACGCGCCCTTTCATTTCTTGGAGCATAATCCACCAACCAGCTGTACTTAAATTTTCTTTTTAATTGCACAGCATCCTTAGCAAAGTCATAACTTGGAGTTGGTGACCAACAGTTTTTTAAAACTTCCATTTTTTGAGATGAGGTCACACTAAACGAACGTCCAAGCCAGTGACCCACGTCATTATCAAAGTACGTTTGATCCTGTACAGCAGAAACATGGTAGTGAAGATCCACTTGATGCACTTAAAACAGCAATAGGTGCAGGTATGGGTGCAGTTGTGCAAGCGCAAACATTCTGCTTCGATTTTTCTCCGCCGGTATATTTATTAAAATTTTCACCATAGCAGTCAAATTATTACAGCACACTATTCCGCCGTACTAAAATAAGGTCGAGGCATGAGAAAAATCGGGAGCGATGCGACAAGGGAAAAACTAACTTGCCATCTTATATCTTGGACGCGCCAAGGAGCGCTCAGGCGCTACGCCCGAGATATCTCATGCGCGTCAGTTAATCAGATTTAATTAAGCAAAACTGTTGCATAAGTAGCAAATTAAAACATTGAATCGTTATGTAAAATTATTGGAGTGTGGTATACTTGTTATTATTTCCTTGTAGAGTCTTGTACGATTTCTTTTTAATTTCAATAATAATGACAGCATCAAAATCACTATTAAAAACAAAAAAGTCTTCGCATTTCCTGAATATTTTAGGTTGCTTTAATTAGATGGTTTTACAACTCGTTGACTCAAACGAAAATAATATAGATACATACCTTTCGTGCTGAAAAAGTTTCTAATATCCATTTTAGACCACTATTGTCCTGCTGATTGCAGCGCTTAAGTAGGGAATAGAAGGTTCTACAACTTTTCCACTAAATCGGCTAAATCCAACCTCCAGCAATGTATATAATCTTTGAATTTTTTGAATCGCCAGTTTTCCATTGGTTCACCAGAGAGCTGTCTCGTCTCAGATCAAGGTGACGCCTTCCCGCCCCGATTCATACATACAATTCTATTATTACCTGTTGATATTTTCTTCAAATTTTTCGTTTGACTAAATGATCCGGGGGGGGGAGGGGGCAAGTGCCCCACCGTGGCTACGCCTATGATAAGAGTAATGATGCACTCTTTAAGAATGGAGTAATCTTTTCCATCGTACAATAACTTACAAATTAATCTTACGTATAATTACTCTTATATATTTCTTTGTACACAAGGTTTTGAGTGTGTTTTATAACCATTGTGGACATGTTAATATGCTTTGTTTGTTTATAATTTAAGAAGGAATTTTTGTTTTGAAATTCCCAGACCAAATGTAAAAATTTATAAATGATTCCTATATAGCACTTTTGTTTTCTGTACTCCCTAAAAATATTTCTTCTAAATATTTTAAATTGAAAGAATGGGTATTTCTACAAAAGTATGAAGAAGTTTATTTAAAGTAATTGTATTCATTTTCCTTTATTTTCTTCATTTTTGTTGTGTTTTCACTGTATTTTGTTTATTTTTCATCCCTATAATGGTTGTTTATAAAAATCTTCAGCGGTGCCTGATTTTACTACTTGTTTTTTTGTTTTGCTTTTATGCATGTACCTTTATGACATGCAAAATAAATGTGTTATTATTATTACTTGATCTATTTATGTCCTATTGGCCCCAACTGTAGAATCCCAAAATAAAAGGGTAGTTTGTTTACACATATTGTTGCAGTACACGTCTTTTGTGTTTTTCGTTCTAATGGATAAACTTGAATATCGTGCGGTCATAAAATTCTTCGTTTAGGATGGATTAACCCCTAAGGAAATTCATCCGAAGTTGACAAAAGTGTACGGGGACTCTGCTCCTTCAATCTTAACCGTTAAAAAGTGGAAAATTATTATATGTTAAGAAAAGGGTGATGAAATGTTGAAATTTAAATAATACATTGCCCTTTACCTCACCTATTTGAATGGTTAATTTTTACAAAAATTCTCCAGGTATTCAGTGCTGTAAATAGTCATGATGGGAGTGTAATTTGGGAGTTTGGAGAGTATAGTCGATTTTGGAGGCAAAAGAGGGAAGTACATAGTATTTTCCTTGCACAATATGTTGAAGACATGGATGGTGATGGAATACAAGATGTTTTGGCTGTGGAGAGTGGTGGGGTCTCTGATGGTGTNGGATCCTTACAGCCTCTGGAGGCTGGAGCCATAGGCTTGTCATTGTCAATGCCTTCTTATGCAAACATACACATGTGTAGGTCTGCAATGGTAGTGTTGGAAGGATCTTTAGTTGACAATTCACACTGCGTGATGATAGTTAGGATGCTGAAGCCACTTGAATGCAAGGGCTGAGGACCTTGCTCTTTGAGAGTAGTTGTTCTAACTTCTTTATTTTGTGACTTTGCAGGAGAAAAGGAAGGATAATTAAATGAAATCATTCAAAAATTGAGAGTACTTTTGTAATGACTAAATTAAGAAATAAAAATTTATGTATATTTTTCTTCTAATCATCACCACTAAATAACTTTTTCCAGGAAAAGAACTATGTATTACATATTACATCAAATTAAACTACATTGTTCCATTACATTGTTGCATATTCACAATACAAAATCTTTGAATAAAAGGAATTAACGTTAGTATTGTGGAATCTATCTTCTTGCTGCTGACTTCACGAGGCTACTTTCATCCCTATCACTCACCTCTGTTCTGAGTTCTTTACCTTTTCTTTTGCAGCTTCTCTATTTGCAGATTTTTCTATCAGTGCCCAGTTAAGTTGTTTAGTGCAAAGTATGTGTTATTGAGGGGGTTTTCCTGTATCTATCTTCAAAAAATTGATTTTTTCATCCTTATACATTAGAGAATTAGTGGAAAAAATGGCTTTGCTGTCAAAAAATGTTTTGTGTCGTAAAAAAGCATTTGAATAAGGTAGTGTTTGGAGCCAAAAAATGATGAAAAATTTATCTTTCTTTTATTGCATTTTTGGTATCTTTACACATTTGAGAATATATGTGCAAGTTAATTTTGCCAGAAAAATGCTTAATTATCTCAGATTTACAGCCAAATTGCTCTCATGTGCATTTCTGCTGTATTGCTGAGGGCGTTTCCCAGAACCACTTAGAGCCTAACTTCAGATTTAGTGTAGTACACATGTTAACTATTGTTGACAGTTCGAAATAGTTCACAAAGGTAGCCAATTAGATAAATGGAGGCACATAGGAAAGGTGAAGAAGGTGAAGTTCCAGAGAAATCAATTTACTATAGAAAATGAAACAAGGCATGCATCTACTTCTGCACAAAAGTTGTCCTCTTTGGCTTTCGAATTTCTTACTTATACTCAAATGAAATTATTCCAACAATTTATTTTTGCATTTCTGATTATGAAGGCATCCCCTATGACCCTGGAATAGTCGACTAACTGTAATTTCAGAAATTTTACCTAAAGCACCTAAAATCGTTACTACAAACAGGAAAAACCCCTCAATTCAGCATTATTATTCAGCAGTGTCAAGAAACACAATTTAGGTTGGGTTCCTGAATAGCCAATGGGCAATGCATTTGGCTTTGGTAGAAGTGGTTCCGGGTTAGATTCCTGGTGGGCACCTACGTGCGAAATTACCTAAGCTGTCGAAGCACTATAACAATACCAATACCACAATTTAGGGCTCTATGGAAAATTTTCCATTTAGTACACATAATATTGAATGCACCCTCTGCAAATCTTTGTGTCCCACACAAAACTGTATTAAACACTCCCTTCTTGGTGATACCATGTCCTGCTCCCCAGTTGAAGGAAACCTTTGACTAAGAAACTTCATTATGATTAGATGAATACTCGGTCTATAATAATGCGTGAAAGTTGTCCTATACTTCAAGTAATGCTTTATGATTGTCATCTTTTGTTTTGCAAAACATTCCTACTCTCAAGGCCCAATTTTTGTAATTTTACGTTACCAAGTACCTCTTGTTTATATTAAGCTATCTGTTGAAATATTATTTTGAGAAAAATCTTTGACCAACAGGCTCGACTGTTGTTCCGAGATCCATCACGAGGTATTCTTGCTCCACCAGCCCTTGCTGATCTTAATGGAGATGGAACTGAGGACATAATAGTAGCAACCTGTAACTCAAGTGTATTGGTGTATGATGGTGTAACTTTGAATATGTTATGGTCTCAGTCATTGCCTTCACATTCAGAAAGTTTTAGGTAAAAATTAANGCACTTAAAACAGCAATAGGTGCAGGTATGGGTGCAGTTGTGCAAGCGCAAACATTCTGCTTCGATTTTTCTTCTCCGCCGGTACCACTTTCGCTACTACTTTCATCTGATTGCTTTCTCTTCTGTCTCCCTAAAAAAATAAATAACTACTACTAAACTTCCCAAAATAATAAAATAACTAAGTATTTAAGCTTCTAAACGGATTCCTTACTAGAAACTTTAAGCTTAAAAATGTATTTTTATCGTTTCCATACAATAGAGACAACGCAAAGAAGGGAAGAATGGCTAACACGTGTCGAAAATATTGTGGAGGAGGAAAAGGGGCAAACTGTTTCTCTAGATCTTTTACAGCACTGAAGTGACCTACGCTCTCTTAGTCACCCACGGTCCCCTAATTACTTTCAAAGCATTGAGAAGAAAACTAACGGCGAATGCTTGCTATTTAGTTGGATAAGGGAATAAGCGGTATTAGATAGAGAAAGCTTGAACATTTCGATGGTATCTCAGAGGTAGAAATACATCCACAGCTTTGAAAACAAAAACGTTCGCAGCCGAATCCACGGAAGAAATAAAATGAAAAAGTTTTCCAAGAATAATTGAAATTACAAAGTTTCTCGGGCAGTACACCAAATTGAAACTTATGAAACGGTGTAATTTAGGATAATTTAGTTTTCTACTGTTTATATTATCATTCTGTTTTATCTTCTGATATATATTGTTAATGTACGAGCTGCGGAGTCCATCCTTAATGTATGTCAATTTTTATTTTCATATCATAATATTATCTAGATAAGTCGTGTGCAACACAAAGAAAACAGCAAATAATGTGTTTCTAATAATGGTTGGCTACGCCTGTTTTGCCGCTCGGGTGCGATGCACCTATAGGGCGGATCGGCTCTGATGGCAAAAGTTGCTAGTAATGTTTTTGAGTTGATAGCTCTGTATCATTGTTAAGAATAATATACAGGAAAACGGGTAAGGGTGACTTTGTGCAAGATGGTGCGCACCCAGGAAAAATCCCAAGAATAATATTTGCATTCTCTTTAATACTTTCTCAGCCTTTCGTCATTTACACCTAAAATTTTACCAACTGATAAACGACCTTTCACAAAGCTAACATAATATCACAAGCTAGTGATGTCGTTATCACAATATCATTGATATAAATGATAATATACATCATAGATATAATATAATAATTAATATTTACTGATGATTTTACTTCCAAAGCGAGAATTGATTTCAGTATTGCAAATCACTCATAATTATTGGGAAAGATTATGAAAAATAAAAATCTGCAAACATATCTGCTAGCTCAGCTATTTAAAGTATGTATTTGTATAAATAAAATTATTTTCACGGGGCGCGAGTGATTGCGAAGTTGTCACACTGAAGATAGAATAAAAATAAAACAGAGGATTCATCGATGAAACTTTGGATTCTCCAACATTATTTTTGAGAAATACTTTCACCGCAAACTCGTGTAATCTAAAGTGGAAGGCGTCATCGTATCCATTACGAAATACTACAACGCCTCCGTCATCACTAATGTGATTCCCTTAATGGGATTTAAAGAAGGTCACCAACTACGATACTTTATGGGACACGTTCGATCGTAAACCACATACAACGGTGAAATTGAGAAGACTTTAATCAAATTTTTATCAATTTGTAGTCTTTTTTTCAAACGAAAAGGAACCATTGCGACGCAATATACATTAAAAAATCCATCAATGGAAATAGACCTAAGGTTAAATTCCTATATACTCGAGCAAAAGTTCCTTGTATACAGAAAGCTTTATGGTTATAGATTTTTTCAATTCTTGTTTCGCGCTAGTTTCATTTCAGGTAGTGCCAAAAATCGAATTCCGATGTTTACGCGCCCTAGCATTCAACCACGGAACGACTGGGAAGTAGACTATCTAAAATAGTCACGGATGTTTTTGTAAGCCAAGTGATACGTAATTATATCCACGGGAAGAACCGCGTTGAGATTTATTAAAAAGCCGCCCCATGTATTTTGGACAGGCGAAATTTGAACTGTCCTATCATCGAACCCAAGATTTATCGTAGTTCTCCGGTTGCTATTAAGATTTATAAACTCCTCCATTATATATCTGTAAGGTTACTCTTCATTATATATCATATTGGGAAGTACCTAAATATATGAATCGAGTTTCAAGTAGAATTTATACGGGCGAATATTTAAACTTCCCTGGCATATAAATATGGGCCAACATGGCAGTGGTTCAAAATATAGTTATGAAAGTTATTCACATATCAAATAAGGGATGGGTTGTTTATCTCCCAAAAATGTTACGAATTTTCCGTGTAGTATATCAAAATTTTCAAAATTTCGGATTATATCAATATTTCATGCCAAAAATAAGAATATATGATCATTTTACTTTCTTGTGAAACTTGTCTCAATTTCGTAGGACCATTGTTTCTAATTTAATTTTTAAAAGAAATAATCTCTGCAAGTCATGAAAATTTAATCATCATAGTCATCGTAATTTACGTTCATCTCTTATGGAAACGTATTATGAGCTCCTGGGTTCGAACCCGGGCCTTTACAGAGATGAAAATAATTTAAAGGGGGGCTTCAGCATCGTAGAAACACAATGCAGTTTGTTTCAGATATCTAAGTCAAGCCGTTTCTGAGATAAATAGGGGGACGGACGGGCGGATAGGACGGAGCTAACGATAGATTAAGTAAGGTATTAATACACCCCTTACCATACACCAGTGGCTGCTAACCACAACTTACAATACTAAATCCATGTTTGAGTATGAAGGTAACACCATAATGGGAAGTTATAAATATGATAGATATGGTAAGACATTAATACACCCCCTGCCAGACGCCAATGGCCGTTTGCGGCGACTTATGAATCGTAATCTTTCCCTTGGGTTACAAGACAACACCATGAAAAGAATAAGAAAACACTTATACACGTTACCACAGGATAATTTAATGAAACAACCTAGGTTTCAACATCGTCAGGTATGGGAAACACAGCAAATTCCCAATATATAGGAAGAGGAGCAATGAGGGGAAAGCAAGGGTTTGGGTGGGGGAAAGGGGGGAGGGTTAGACAGAGTTACAAAAATACGGCAAAGTTTTCACCTTAGAAGAAAGGATAGGGGAAGTGAAGGGGTACAGGTTCTCGTTTATGATCGTTGACGAAGGATTCCCAAGCGTTTTAAGTATTTCTAGTTGTTCGTAGTGGTTCATCGCCCGCCATTTGTCCACGAAATGGAAGAAATCCATTTAAAAGAACTCCCGTGGTCTTCCTGCAAGAGATGCTTCGCCATTTGGAAATCCCAAGATTATTTAGTTGGAAGGCATTGGCGTGTTCCTTTCTTCGGACCGCAAACGATCTTCCAGACTGCCCAATGTAGACCCCCGGACAGTTGTCGCAGCTAAGACCGTAGATGCTGCTTTTTTCCTCAGGAATCCCCGTTCCTTAGGAGTTCTCAGGTCTACCATGTGGTAACGTGTATACATATTTTCTTATTCTTTTCATCATGAATAGCTACCACAAAGTCGAGGCCGAAGTAGTGGATTTTGTTAAGACGACACCATTTTGGAAAATATCATAAAGGATAGATAAGGTGAGGAATAAATTCACCGCCTGTCATACACCGCTATCCATGCAACGCCTACCATAAAACGCTTACCATACACCGCATTCCTTACCCAACCATCCATGCAACGCCTGCCATAAACAGGCTGCCATACATCACTGGCAGTTTAGGCCAAGTTACGAATATATATCTATTACCTGGGTTTCAAGACAATATTGGAAAATACCTCACATGGTAGGATAGTTAAGGTATTATGATTCCCCCTGCAGTAGGTCGTTGACGGCTTGCAGCGACTTAGGAATGTAGCTCCATCCATTGTGTTTAGCGGTGACATCATATTAGGAAGTACCACATAGGGAAGTTTAGGTAAGGTATTAATAGGCCCCCAGCCATGCGCTAATGCATTTACGGTAGATGAGCATTCTTAGTTGTAAATATAAATCAATCCCCACGATTTCAAATTAAAAATTCGTGAATTGCCTCCTCTTCACATTGTCCATCATTAATTGCTATTATCATTTTTAAATTGGCATAAATTCCACGAGTATTCTTTAGGAAAAATGAGCTTGGGTTCAACAACTGACTTGGTCGTAAGGAGGAAGGTTTGTTTACAACAACAAATTTTCGGGAAATGTTCGTGTACATCATTAAAATTTTCCATTTCGAATCAAAAACTATATTCCATGACCAGAATAAGAATCTTGCTTCAATTTCCTTTTCTTTTGGTACTTCTTTCGATGAAATACAGCTATTCCTTCTAATTAGGGAAATATGAAGCTCAGAGAATACATTAACCCTATCGTGTGGTTTAGATAAAATTATGAAATGGTGCGATGATTGGCAATTAGAGCTCAATATAGATAAATATTCAGTAATCCACTTCCTCCAAAGGAAAAATTATGCCAATGATTAATCGTACAGCCTCCGGAAGAAAAAGTCTGTGAGCGATGTTACGTTGCGTTGGTCAGGCCTCACCTGGAATATGCGTGTAGTGTATGGGACTCTGAAGAAATATGTTGTGTTCGGGAATTAGAAAAAGTACAGCGAAAGGCGATACGTTTTGTAAAGAATTGTTACGACAAGTCAGTGAGTGTTACGCAAATGCTTCAGGACGCGGGATGGGAATCTTTAGAAGATAGAAGGCTTAAGCAAAGGATAAATCTACTTAATAAATTTAAGAAAAGCACGTTCAAAGATGATGTAGTTGACATAATGCGTCCCCCATGTTATATAGGCCACTCTGATACTTCGAGGAAAATCAGAGAAATATATGCTAGAAGAAGTCGTTTCAAGAATTACCGCGAACGATACGTGAAAGTAATCGATTGGTTAAGTTGAGTCATGGTGATTGCACCCCCTGCCACACGCCGAGAGGCGGCTTGCAGGGTACTATTGTAGATGTAGATGTAATTCATATTGCAGAAGGAAGAAACCTTGGAAGCGGTGAAAGTAAACTCCTCGTTTATTTCTTCTGTAGATGCTTTGACTCATTTGAGGTCGAATTTGGATCCCAATATGATCGTTATTTAACCAAAAGTCTAGCGAGTACCACCGAAAACAAGGTTGAAGTTTTGTATACATCTGGTACTAACAACTAATGTTGGTTTTAGAGGTTTTCAATACTAATACTATTATAGGCATCAGTAATAAAGTTTTTTTAAATTTCCCTGGAAAGTGAAAATGATGGAACCGGAAGTCTTTCAATAATATCAGTAGACCCTACTGATATTATTGAAAGACTTCCGGTTCCATCATTTTCACTTTCCAGGGAAATTTAAAAAAACTTTATTACTGATGCCTATAATAGTATTAGTATTGAAAACCTCTAAAACCAACATTAGTTGTTAGTACCAGATGTATACAAAACTTCAACCTTGTTTTCGGTGGTACTCGCTAGACTTTTGGTTAAATAACGATCATATTGGGATCCAAATTCGACCTCAAATGAGTCAAAGCATCTACAGAAGAAATAAACGAGGAGTTTACTTTCACCGCTTCCAAGGTTTCTTCCTTCTGCAATATGAATTACATCTACATCTACAATAGTACCCTGCAAGCCGCCTCTCGGCGTGTGGCAGGGGGTGCAATCACCATGACTCAACTTAACCAATCGATTACTTTCACGTATCGTTCGCGGTAATTCTTGAAACGACTTCTTCTAGCATATATTTCTCTGATTTTCCTCGAAGTATCAGAGTGGCCTATATAACATGGGGGACGCATTATGTCAACTACATCATCTTTGAACGTGCTTTTCTTAAATTTATTAAGTAGATTTATCCTTTGCTTAAGCCTTCTATCTTCTAAAGATTCCCATCCCGCGTCCTGAAGCATTTGCGTAACACTCACTGACTTGTCGTAACAATTCTTTACAAAACGTATCGCCTTTCGCTGTACTTTTTCTAATTCCCGAACACAACATATTTCTTCAGAGTCCCATACACTACACGCATATTCCAGGTGAGGCCTGACCAACGCAACGTAACATCGCTCACAGACTTTTTCTTCCGGAGGCTGTACGATTAATCATTGGCATAATTTTTCCTTTGGAGGAAGTGGATTACTGAATATTTATCTATATTGAGCTCTAATTGCCAATCATCGCACCATTTCATAATTTTATCTAAACCACACGATAGGGTTAATGTATTCTCTGAGCTTCATATTTCCCTAATTAGAAGGAATAGCTGTATTTCATCGAAAGAAGTACCAAAAGAAAAGGAAATTGAAGCAAGATTCTTATTCTGGTCATGGAATATAGTTTTTGATTCGAAATGGAAAATTTTAATGATGTACACGAACATTTCCCGAAAATTTGTTGTTGTAAACAAACCTTCCTCCTTACGACCAAGTCAGTTGTTGAACCCAAGCTCATTTTTCCTAAAGAATACTCGTGGAATTTATGCCAATTTAAAAATGATAATAGCAATTAATGATGGACAATGTGAAGAGGAGGCAATTCACGAATTTTTAATTTGAAATCGTGGGGATTGATTTATATTTACAACTAAGAATGCTCATCTACCGTAAATGCATTAGCGCATGGCTGGGGGCCTATTAATACCTTACCTAAACTTCCCTATGTGGTACTTCCTAATATGATGTCACCGCTAAACACAATGGATGGAGCTACATTCCTAAGTCGCTGCAAGCCGTCAACGACCTACTGCAGGGGGAATCATAATACCTTAACTATCCTACCATGTGAGGTATTTTCCAATATTGTCTTGAAACCCAGGTAATAGATATATATTCGTAACTTGGCCTAAACTGCCAGTGATGTATGGCAGCCTGTTTATGGCAGGCGTTGCATGGATGGTTGGGTAAGGAATGCGGTGTATGGTAAGCGTTTTATGGTAGGCGTTGCATGGATAGCGGTGTATGACAGGCGGTGAATTTATTCCTCACCTTATCTATCCTTTATGATATTTTCCAAAATGGTGTCGTCTTAACAAAATCCACTACTTCGGCCTCGACTTTGTGGTAGCTATTCATGATGAAAAGAATAAGAAAATATGTATACACGTTACCACATGGTAGACCTGAGAACTCCTAAGGAACGGGGATTCCTGAGGAAAAAAGCAGCATCTACGGTCTTAGCTGCGACAACTGTCCGGGGGTCTACATTGGGCAGTCTGGAAGATCGTTTGCGGTCCGAAGAAAGGAACACGCCAATGCCTTCCAACTAAATAATCTTGGGATTTCCAAATGGCGAAGCATCTCTTGCAGGAAGACCACGGGAGTTCTTTTAAATGGATTTCTTCCATTTCGTGGACAAATGGCGGGCGATGAACCACTACGAACAACTAGAAATACTTAAAACGCTTGGGAATCCTTCGTCAACGATCATAAACGAGAACCTGTACCCCTTCACTTCCCCTATCCTTTCTTCTAAGGTGAAAACTTTGCCGTATTTTTGTAACTCTGTCTAACCCTCCCCCCTTTCCCCCACCCAAACCCTTGCTTTCCCCTCATTGCTCCTCTTCCTATATATTGGGAATTTGCTGTGTTTCCCATACCTGACGATGTTGAAACCTAGGTTGTTTCATTAAATTATCCTGTGGTAACGTGTATAAGTGTTTTCTTATTCTTTTCATGGTGTTGTCTTGTAACCCAAGGGAAAGATTACGATTCATAAGTCGCCGCAAACGGCCATTGGCGTCTGGCAGGGGGTGTATTAATGTCTTACCATATCTATCATATTTATAACTTCCCATTATGGTGTTACCTTCATACTCAAACATGGATTTAGTATTGTAAGTTGTGGTTAGCAGCCACTGGTGTATGGTAAGGGGTGTATTAATACCTTACTTAATCTATCGTTAGCTCCGTCCTATCCGCCCGTCCGTCCCCCTATTTATCTCAGAAACGGCTTGACTTAGATATCTGAAACAAACTGCATTGTGTTTCTACGATGCTGAAGCCCACATTTAAAGTATTCTCATCTCTGTAAAGGCCCGGGTTCGAACNTTTTTCGTCAAATTTGGTCAACTTTGACCCCCTGTAGAATTTTAATGCACCAGAATAAAAGTGTATTATTTGTTAGTTATATGCAGAATTTATTTAAGAATAGCCATGCGAAGTTTCAAAGTCCGCACTCAAAAAACCATTTTCTTATTTTTGGCCAGCTTTTTTCGATTCTAGCCCACTGTACGACGTTAACGATATCGGTCGGAAGTCGTCTGTTTGTGTTTTACGTCCTTTTTTCGGCACTGGAGTAATGTGCTCTTTCTTCCATGAGACCGGAACCCGACCCGACCGACCGGGAGATTTTGAGTTCTTTTAAGGACTTAAACTCTGAGGTTGCGTGGGTTCGGGAGTCGTCTGGCATCGGGATGAAGCCGTCCATTTGCAACGTTGTCCCGCG
>APVN02036351.1:0-12052 GCA_000376725.2 Ladona fulva
TATTTAACTTTTTATTATTTAACTGGTTATTTTACTTACTTTTATAACAAATCCTTCCAGAACCCTGGGTGAGAGTACATTCTAATACTTAGTCAACCTACATTTCTTATGGCCTATTTTGGTTCCAAGCTTCAGTTTTATTCCGTACAGGTTTTTCTCCTCTATACTTTTTATAAACTAGGGCTTGGTCTTCAAATAATGTTGATTTCCCCATGAACTAAAAATTTGTTACATCAATCTACCTTTTATTTATCGTCATCAAAGCCGGTTGTGTGAATAAAGAGATATTTTAAAGCTCCATTTGAAAATCAGTAGTACTTTTGACAGAGGTTCTGTAAAACTGCTGATATTTGTACCATTTTTAAATGTGAGCCACCACCAGAAATCAAACCTACTTCTACTTTTACCTAAGGCAAATATGCCACTCACATGGCTATCAGTGGCCCTTTTCTTTGAATAATTTATGTTGTATGTTGGAGCTTTTCTGCATGTTAATTTAGATATCTATAAAGTATTTTCCTTGATATCTGTGTGATGTGATGACAGAGTGATGATATTATCCTCTTTCCTGTTGTTTCTATTCCTGTGCTGAATATGTTATATAGGTTAATGAGACCCTGATCTACTTTATTCTAGTGTTTAAACCATCTGTGCACCGACATGGAGACCACAGAACTGCTGGGTAAAATCCGCCATCAAGTGGATGTCCTGCAGCACTCAACACAGAGGGTTTCCAGCCATGCCGAGGTATATATAAAATCACCATAAACCTTTAAGAACCTTTTCAGGACAGAGTGAAAAATCATATTGTAAGCAGGATAACATTTTAACCGGGACATGACTAATTTTTATTTCTTGCATCTGGGAAAACAAAAGGGTTTTTGGTTCTTTAATTTTTAAATTAGTGCTTTATACCTTAAAATGAAATGGGTAATTCATTCATAAGGGTATATTCATTTATTTACCACAGCTTTAAATAGGGCATATGTAAAATATTTTTTGCCAGTCAAATGAGGTGGAGGATAAGCTGTATTGGGTTGCAGTGCATCTGTGTATGTGGAAGATTGGCCTTATATGCGTTAAGCAGATCATCATACATGATATTATTACTATGTGAAATTTTATATTTTTGTGTGAAAATATCAGGTCCAAGATATTGCAGCATATCGAGTAGGATAGCATCTTATTTGGGAACGTTTTATGACAAATGGGTTTTAAACCAACAAAATTAATATATGGGACCTAATACTATCTTTTACAGTAAAGGACATAGTATGGTAAAGAAATGCATAAATAAGTTTTCCTCCTCTAATACAAATACTTGTTTTAAATCAAAAACTAAGAAGCTATACTTTCCACTTGAACATATTTTATTACTTCTTACATTTGAAATATATTTAGTAACAATACATAAGATTTGGGAAGAGTTGTGGCAGAAATAAATTATTAAAACTTTCAACGTTGCCAACGCAAGATTTATTAATAGGTTACTTCCACATATGGAATAATTCCTAATTTTCAACTTAATAGATATAAATTAAATTTTTTTGTAATAAATGTTATACATGTATGACATTTCTATGAATTTACCCTTCTCAAATTAAGAAAAGTTTTGATTAAAAAAAGTAATATTATATTTATTTTTTCAACCAAATTGTAGGCATCTAGTCATGAATTTTAATTTGAATAATATTATTAAAATATATCTTATGAATCAGTTGAATTTTGAGAAAGAATATTTCCTTGACATTTGGATAACCAACATACTGAAGGATATTTATTGGTGAATGTCTATCTCAGGACAAATCTTGCTCATGATCCAACACACATTTCAGGTAATGGAACTGTAATTTGTTCTTTCAGATGTATGGCGCTGTTCAGCAGGAAAGCAGAGTATCCACTGCTATAGAAATTATGCTTCTTCATGTTGAAAACCTTAAGAGACTTCATGAAAAAGATCATGGTGAACTTGAAGACACCAAGTAAGTTGAGCTCTACCTCCTTTAGAGGCATTTTAATAATGATTTTTAATTTTAGCTCATATATAACTTTTCCTAGTATTAAATGAACAAAGAAACCATTTTAATATATAAATAATAAAAATAATTCATCACTAAATGTTTACTACCAAACTTATTTGCGATCTAAAATAATTTTATGAATGCTATTCATTCTTACTTTTTATAAAAAAATTGAAGATTATTTGGTTGGTTAAATAAAAATAAGGCGCCGTTTAATGCTTTCGAAACAGTGAAATTTGCTTCGTATAGGTAAAAGAGTAACTCAAATAAAATCTTACTTAAATAGAAAACGGCATGCAGTTGATGATCATGATCTTCNACTTTTATTTTTTTAATGAAAACTTTTTATCCCTTAGGCGAATACTTTTGGAGAACAATATTATTTTAGAGGGTATACCAGAGCCTGTTGAAGAGGGTAGGCAAACACAACGTTCCCGCTATCGCTCTTTGCAGACTCTAGTTGGTGCAAATAAAATGGTAAGTTACATTTTTCTGGTGTCTGTTCTCTTCTCATATTTAAAAATTCATAACAGCTGCATTTGCTTGAGAAACTTAAATAAATTGTTTAATTCACCTAAAAGAATTCAGGAGTCAATGGTTTAAGGGAGAAAACCTACTGATACACATATAAAATCAATCAGGAAATTCTCTTTCTATAGATCTTAACAGACCTTTAAAACCACTTTTTCATCTTTCTGTGAATTACTTGACAGGAATCTCAATGTGTTTGATGTTTCCAATATATAAGGAGTTTGACACTATTTCATCTCCCTCTACTAACAAGAAAACAAATGTTGTTGTTCATAACTGCATGAATGGAGAAGTGTTTATTCTTTATATTTTGGATGAGCTGATCACAAATATAATCATTGTTCATAAGTGAATTGCCTTATTAATAAGCTAATCATGTATGTTTTTGAGAATCTCCACATTTTCATAGAAGTAATTTTGCTATTGTTTTACCCAAGAGTATTAAAGCTTCGAAAAATTATTTTCTCATATAGCTATGGCAATTTTTTCACTATGCTGGGAATGTAATTGCAAAAATTATTTGAAAAATTAATTTTTTAAACTTACATGCTCTTAGGTACACAAAAATACCTAAATGAGATAGATGAAATTTCTGAAATAAAATGATGATTATCTTGATATCGCTGTATCTCAATATCGCAATTCACATATGAGTGATGGTTATTTGTTATCATTATATCAAAATCAGTAAGAATAAGTACATCTCTGTTCTTTTGTCATTTTACACCAAAATAGAATACCTTGTAAGATAAATCAGAAGTTTCCGCTTTTTCTCTCTTTAAACTTGGAAGATTGATGTTGATAAGCATTGTCAGCATCTAACTCCTTTCTTGATTATAGTTTATTAGTTGCTTACACCACTGTCATTCTTAGAAGAAACCATGTATCAATCTCTGTCATTCAATTCACTCCAAATTCTCTTGGGTATTATGTTCAAGCCAAAATCAGTAAGAGATTCCTCCACATTAAAAGTTGGTTGATTTTTCTGCACTTTTGACTCTTGTATTACTTATATCTTTATATAATATGGTAACTTCTCATATACCTCAACTTCTTCTTAATCCAAATTGCACTTCCTTCAATTTTTTCTACTGTCCATTCTCCATTAGACTATTCTTTCCAGAATCTTTAGTGCATTGCAGGTATAGCTGATTGCTTGATAACGTTCACATCTGTTGTTTCCTCTTCTTGTTTGTTATTGGGACATAATTGTATTTTTTTACCTTGAAGTTTTCAAGTTTTTTTTTCATGTATTCTTGATGAATTTAGTCAACTTTTGGATCTTGTCTTACTGCAAATCTAAACTCATTCCTGAGTGTATGGTTTATCTTCCCATATTTTCCCTGCTGTTCTCCTCTTTAATTATCCTGCTACTCATCTTCTGAACAACATATGATTGTACTAAGTAAAGAAAAACACTTAGTAGCTTCCACAGAATATATTTAAGGCGACTAGTTTCGTCTAAACATCGACATCTTCAGACCTGAAGATGATGTTTTGACGAAACTAGTATTTAGTATGGCTCCATTCCACAAAGTTGAGCTTGGTCACATCAGATTTAACATATGATCGATTCAAAATTCTTACAATACACAATTTTATATTGTTGAATTCATATTTTGAGGCATTTTTATCATTTTTTTAACACTTTAATAGCTCATTTTATTGACAAATGGACTGTCTTTATATATCTTCCCATGCATGTTTTATTCCTGAAAACTTCTGAATGCCATAAACAAGGAAGTGTGTTTACGTACTTGGAGCCTAAATCACAAGAATATCTTGCATTTTTAGTTTCACCTTAAATATTTATTATTTATATCCTTAAGATTAGCCAATTGTCAAATAATTAATATATGATGAAATATCATAAAAATGCTTGTGGATGATCTATATAATGATTTTATGAAAGTAAATTTTGGATGTATGCTTTAAATTGTTTACTGTTTCATGTTATGTATGCCTGAAAATTTTTTATGAGATTTATTTGCATATGCTGACAAGTTAGCATGTAACTCTCAGTAATGTAAATAAATGCATGCATACTGTACATATACATAGACCACATGCATATACAGTTCATATTTACTAAGCATACAGAACATATTTATCTGTGAGGGTAACTTTAGCAGTGTTTAATATTAATTATGTCTTCTATAAATGGTACTGTTTATATGGCAGGTTAGATCCTGAAGAGAAGATACCTTTGTAGTTTGGAAAACATCAGGAACTTTGTTAGTAGTTACATGGATGTGTTGGAAGAGAAAAATATAGGATAGGCTAGCAAATTATGTGGGAGTACTGAGAATGAACAAGGCAATAAACGTGTCTACTCTGAAACAGAATTGCAAGATTGATATGTACATAAAGTACTCATATATGTACATAAAGTATTCATCTGATGTTACAGAAATACATTTAAAAGTTGGCTCATTTTGAAGCCAAGGAAACTGGAATTGAGTGTTGAGGAAGAGAAAAAAGGCTTTTTAATTTTATATCTGGACAGGAAATGTAACAAGAGTATAAATAATTACTATTGTGATATGAAAGACAGGAATTCTATCAGAAATTGACTTTATACATGAACAATAAGAGATTTAGGTATTTAATCTTAACAGAGTAAGGAGCAGATTTTGAGATAAATTTGAGAATAAACAAGATTTTTTAACTGTCTAAATCAGTGGTCCTCATACTTTTTGATTGGATGGCCAGTTAATTTCCATCAGAGGGCTGATATGTATGAATGCTTTAAGAAAATAATTTGTTTTATATTTTATTTCATTTCCTAAATTCAATATACCTAATCTCAAGGATGGCTTCAGGTAATTAGGAGCTTTGATTCAAAGTCAGTCAAAGATACCCCCTTCTTTATTTCTCTTTAATAATAAAGGAAGTCACATTTATAGCACCCTCAGACCTTTAATCCCTGGTGGCTAAATATTTAGCCACTACTCTTTGCCGTCATTTATAAGCAATTAGCTTCACCTAGTAAGCAACTAACATACAGTATTCATGATGGCTTTGACAAATTGTTGTGAATTATTATTGATACACCATAAATATTTATAAGAGCAGCAATAATTTCAGTAAATAGACTTGTTTAGGAGAGAACAAAGGACTAGGGAAACCTTTGAGCATTAAAGGGTTAACTTACAAAACCCCTAGGTTTTGCATACCACACTTGCTGCCTAGAGCCAGCAGTACCTAATTTAGCCATGAATTTTTACTTTGAATTAAATTAAGCAAAGGATAGAACCACTCAAATACTTTGTGGGAAAAATGAATAGGGGGCCACACTTGACCTGCAAAACTGATCTAAATGATGAAGAAGTAGAGTAGCATGAGAACTTTTTAACTCTCAAACTTAGGAAAGATAGGAAAACTAATGATCAACAAACAGGAATCAACACTCATATTATAATTCCTAAGTTATTTTCTACACAGGCTGTAACTTCTATAGCAGATTCTAAACTGGAATTCATGATGTATTTGTAATTTGCTTTTGCATGCTGTTGTTTAGGGATCAAGACGCCGTGCCAGTATTGCTGCTATTCCTCGAATACCTGGAAGAATGGATGCCTTCATTACTTCAAATCCATTGCATATGGTAAGATTAGATTAAATTTAATTTTGATTATAATTTCAGGAATCTTCATGATGCCATCCCAGCTATGGGTATTAGAATGTGGTAGTAGTCCGTTTAATTATGACTCTGATCACTCATTTGTATAAATTATTTTCTTTATGCTTACGCTTATGCAGTCAAGGATGCATACATATATGGATGACAGTCATAACTGAGGTGAGAATATCGTCTTTCTATGTTTACTCAGCAGCTTCGTTTTATCCATTCTTTTTCATTAGATATAATTGGATAGTGATGTTCCCTATCCAAGATTATTTCAGTATAGATGTCTTAGATTATCAAAGCATACACAGCAATTGTTTACCTTAATATGTCTTCACACAGGAAGCATATTGTTAGCTTTGAATTAATACCTTGTATTTCAAGTTACATAAATTTTACAGAAGATACATTTTCTGCCTTGTTTTAAAAGTTCGGATGCTCTTTTTCTCCTCTGGGATCAATGCAAAATGACATCCCTTTGATTAATTGATAGTAATGCGTTAGCTAATTGATATGAGTTATTCCATCTAAGACTTCAATTATATTTTTTTGATTTATTGTGAAATATGAGGTTTACTTTCCAGGGAAATTAGTGTTCATGGAAATGAAATCCTATAAGTTGTCATTTTAGATACAGGTTTAAAGTTAAAATAATAGTTTAAGAATGAGGTTTATGTTCATATTTGTTTTATATTACCTTTTAGTTTACCAGGAATTTTTTTCTGGTTGACAGAGATTGAATTGAATCATAACAATTTATAATCCTGTTTCATGTAAATACTTATTTTTATAAAATATTTTATGTATATTATATTTCAGCCACTTTTATATACCTATTACATAAGTGTGCTTTCAATTAGTATTTTTTGTATTTAAATATATTATTTATGCTACTATTATTAGTATTTTTGTATTTAAAAATGGATATCTTTCATAATTAACCTTGCGATACAAGTTAATTTGACCTTTAATGTATTCTGGATGGTCATCAATCTTTAATTCAAATTTAAGATGAGGAAAATGTGCTGTTTTCATATTATATGCATTATTACACAAGATCTATTCATAATTTAATAGAGGAGGGAAGAATTGACTGTTAATTACTCATTTAATTTCTAATAATGATTGATTCAGGATATAGGAGGAGTGGGACGAGTGAGTGCAGCTGAGTCACTGATTACCACCACAGTCACAACGATCACAACTACAGAACCAGACAATGAAAGGAGGAGGTTGGTATTTTTACATGTAATCTAACGACATCTTGAAATTATTTGAACATATTCTGTAAGAAAGTCTAAAAAGAAAGAGCAGCAGAGGGTGCTGTAATGTACTTTGTTAACCTTCTGAGCAGAGTAAGAAGTGGGTCTCTAGTTTGACATCCATCTGACTGATAGTTTGACAGTTTCTATTGATAGTTGCACCCATCAGGTGTGCTCTACTTTGGTAGAGACTAGATTACCAAATAACTCTAAATTTTCTGATTTTTTTTTATATACAATAATAATCTTGATAATCAGGTTCCATTAAACACCCATATAAGGGGTTCTAATGCACCCAGATAAGGAAATTACTTAATGAATAATCATATAAAATATGTTCAAATGGGCCATCTCAATGATTTTTCTTCCAAAAATGCATTTTAAATGAAGGAGTGGTGAATTATATTTTGTGAAACCAGAAAGTAATATTTGCCCTGATATCTGTCATAACCGTTACCATTCTCTTAAAAATCATGGCAGGTTCAGTATAAAACTAGTCATTGTAAGTCAACCGATGTTAATTCAACCTAGTGTTTTTTACTTAATGGTTCTTACATAAGAGTGTTATGTAACAGAAGCATTGAACATTCTGCAGGGAATCCCTGGCCTCCCAGTTGTTTGGTTATGGAAATTGTTCTCCAGTAGAAGAGAAGTCAGGGTGGTCAGTGACTCCTCCAGGTGAGGAAGATGATGACGCTCAGGGAGGGGATGATGCATCAGAAGGGGGAACATCCTCTTGGGATGGAATTGGAGCTTCCACTACAGAGGCTGAGGATATTCTTCCAGCCACTAACCAGCCCACGTCAAGTGAAGATTCATTGTGAGTCACTAGATTAATTGAATTAACAGTTATACCTTTCAGGACATTCCTGTACTTACATATTTAGGACAGATCAGAAAAAAATAAAGATAAAGGATATGCAAGAAATTGCTAGAAAAGAGTTATACATAGTATTCAGTGTCAATAAATGAATGGAAATTGTTAAATGCAAAATTCAAATAATAAAAGAAGGGTAAGAGGGAATTGAACAATTGGGAAAACTAAACGTCACCTTTTAGAAATCAGATATGAATCTAATGCATCCTGCAGTAAAATACTATGATTAAGTAGCATAGTACAGTACAAATTTCATGGATTCATCAAAAAAATATATATAACCTTAGACTTCTTACACAGAAATATTAGGTATAAAATTAATTTTACATTAGATGATGTGATATTACAGAATATATTACATAAAGTAAATAGACTTGTTTAGGAGAGAACAAAGGACTAGGGAAACCTTTGAGCATTAAAGGGTTAACTTACAAAACCCTTAGGTTTTGCATACCACACTTGCTGCCTAGAGCCAGCAGTACCTAATTTAGCCATGAATTTTTACTTTGAATTAAATTAAGCAAAGGATAGAACCACTCAAATACTTTGTGGGAAAAATGAATAGGGGGCCACACTTGACCTGCAAAACTGATCTAAATGATGAAGAAGTAGAGTAGCATGAGAACTTTTTAACTCTCAAACTTAGGAAAGATAGGAAAACTAATGAGCAACAAACAGGAATCAACACTCATATTATAATTCCTAAGTTATTTTCTACACAGGCTGTAACTTCTATAGCAGATTCTAAACTGGAATTCATGATGTATTTGTAATTTGCTTTTGCATGCTGTTGTTTAGGGATCAAGACGCCGTGCCAGTATTGCTGCTATTCCTCGAATACCTGGAAGAATGGATGCCTTCATTACTTCAAATCCATTGCATATGGTAAGATTAGATTAAATTTAATTTTGATTATAATTTCAGGAATCTTCATGATGCCATCCCAGCTATGGGTATTAGAATGTGGTAGTAGTCCGTTTAATTATGACTCTGATCACTCATTTGTATAAATTATTTTCTTTATGCTTACGCTTATGCAGTCAAGGATGCATACATATATGGATGACAGTCATAACTGAGGTGAGAATATCGTCTTTCTATGTTTACTCAGCAGCCTCGTTTTATCCATTCTTTTTCATTAGATATAATTGGATAGTGATGTTCCCTATCCAAGATTATTTCAGTATAGATGTCTTAGATTATCAAAGCATACACAGCAATTGTTTACCTTAATATGTCTTCACACAGGAAGCATATTGTTAGCTTTGAATTAATACCTTGTATTTCAAGTTACATAAATTTTACAGAAGATACATTTTCTGCCTTGTTTTAAAAGTTCGGATGCTCTTTTTCTCCTCTGGGATCAATGCAAAATGACATCCCTTTGATTAATTGATAGTAATGCGTTAGCTAATTGATATGAGTTATTCCATCTAAGACTTCAATTATATTTTTTTGATTTATTGTGAAATATGAGGTTTACTTTCCANATCTTACTCTTCTACATGCCCGACACTGCCTCACTTGCATCCTACTGGTTATAGCTGTCATCAGTCTTGGTGCGACATTTGTATCCACAGATGCACAGTCTGACAGGTGGCAACGAGACTATTACCATGAGTTTTGGAAGGCCCTACAGCCACACGTGTCTGTGCGCCACTATGAACGTCATCCAGTCTGACAATACTCTTATTTTCAATACATTTTGTCATACTTCCTTAATCATGGCCTCATTTGTTTGCTCAGGTAAAGATATTACCATTTAAAGAAAGTGAGCTTTGCATTAGGGAAGACTATTATTGTGTTGTTAGTGAGTGTTAAAGACCAAATCGCAGAACAATATTAACAGTTTTTCGAAAAATGTGATAGGTGAGAAATATTGTTTGTTACGTTAGTGTTAAGAGAGAAAAATTTAACGTTGCATTGTTATTAAATAAAAACATTATAAAGCAAATTAGGATAAATGCTTAATCTGTAAGCATTCAGTTGGGAAAATTCCTAAGTGTTCAACAATAAAAGGAATGTTTAAAATCATCTGGTAGTCATCCATCGTGACTGAAAATCCCTGGATAAACACTGAAAAGATCACCTTGATTGGTTAAGAATAAACCAACACCCAACGGAACCTTTTTTCCGTGACCCGAATGTCCTCTAGTCTGATTTTCGAAGTTTGGCGCTTGAGATCTCAACGCTGAGCAGCCATGAACTTAGCTCTTCCGGCATTTCCGGCTTTTCATATTCATTCCCGCACAAGCTTTTCATCATGTCATTTACATCTAAGTTCACCAAGTTCTGCTTACTTAACGCTATTGCGCGCACGAACCCATCAAGAGTGACAAACTTTTGTTCCAAGTATATTGCCTTTTCATCCCAATAAATCAGCTGAAACAGAACGAAGATTGTTTCAAAGACTACATTTTGCGTAAAAAAAATTTCAAAATCTTAAATAACTTCATTTTTTTAAAATTTGTTTACCCTATGCACATTTTGGAAACAATGTTTCCATTCTCAAAGGTTCCACTATGGGAAATTACTTCATACATAGAGATATAATTTTGTATAGGAAAATCTACAATATATGAAGTTGCACTCTCATGTAAAAATTTATTTGGATGAAGGATTTCCCTAGAACATGGAACATTTTACAACTGTCCAATCAGTGACAGCTACCATTATCTTGACACTTTACCTTTGATACCTTAAGACAGTTCTGTTCACTGGCTTGTGTTGATATTGCATTTCCTGATTAATAAATATTATGGAAAATATTTTGTCGAGAATACTTTAACCACAAAGCAGCATCTGTTTTCCTTGTTTGTAATGTGAAACTCTTAATGGTTTCAGACATTTATTTCTTCATAAATGTTAGTCATAATTACTCAATCGAAAGAAATTTTTGGATAAAGCAGTTCAATGAATCAAAGACACTGATATTTTACTACCTGCAATAGTCTTATATTAGTCTCAATCTCGTCCATAAAGATGAGTTATTATTATTATTATTATATTACTGTTGACTGATTGGTATGCTTCTATTGTAACATCATTTATTAAATGAGGATAATGACATCCATTCTCTTACCCATACAAGTAAATAAATTTTCTTTAATGATAATACTTCAATGGAAAAGCCTAAAGATATTGATTTTTATAATTACCTCTGAATTAATCAACAAGTGGCAAGTAAAATTATTGAAAGATAAGAAGAAATCTTCTGAAAGGGAAAAAATTGAAATATGAAAGAATATAAGATATATTTATTAACGGCTCCAACAGTATAAAACACCAATGTAAACAATTTCTTATCAAGTAGAGACCACAACTGAAAGCTTACAGGATTGTATTAATAGTGGAAATCAGTCATCATCAGCCATCATTGGCAACAGTCTACACAGTATTTGGATTTATAATGATTTCTGCATTATACCAGGCAGTATGTTTATGATGGCAGAATTGAACATTTCATCCCAAATTTTGCATTATTCTCATTCACAGCCATAAGATCTCAAGAGTTTCTTTTTAATAGTCTTTTTACTTGAAAATAAATTGTACTATAAATGAATACACATATCTTTTGCTCAAACTCATGAGTTTCCTTAAAATTTAAGCATTTCAATAATGAATAAAGAACTCCATTAATATTTGAACTGAGAGTCATAGAGACTATGTTAGTTTTAACTTTAACCATAGGTTTAAATGTATAAATTGAGAGAAGTGGAATAATTTAGTCCAC
>APVN02036352.1:0-12120 GCA_000376725.2 Ladona fulva
TTATTATTTTTCGTACAGGGATTATTTCACCTGTCCCGTAGAGGCAATGAAAAGCCGTAGGCATAGAATCACTGCTTTAAATCATTCCCGCCCCCCTCTCACCCCATCAAACCCTTCTCCAACGCCGCCAAAATCCGAGCTTTGCAACGGGGGACGCATTAATTACGGGTAATTATTCCTCCCGCATCAATCCGTCGTAATCAAAGGTCGTTGGAAGAGTTGAGGTGGGCGATGTGGCACGAAACACCAGGCACACCCACACATGCACGCTCGCTAGCCGCGGATATATCTCTGCTCAACTGCTCTCGGAAACACCTTCCCCACCTCTCTATCGAAGTCCGCCTCCCCATGAGATAACCATCGGTAGTCTATATGTCGGTGCTATGAACTTCCTACCTGGACGTACGAATCCAGTCACTGGTAGTATGAGCTAACCGCGAGAGTCGGTTTATTGGAGCGCTCGAATGCTGGTCGTTTGGGATCCAGAAAGAGATTAGCTTTGAATCCACTGTTTACTTTTATTTCCTAGGATAGCGCTCGAATTCTGGCGCGACGGGGTTTTCTGTTTGGATCGCTTAAAAAAATCGTTCAAGAACCCAGTTTACCGAGCGATCGGCGGACAAAAAAGGTTGGATTAAGTCCAGCGGGAGATATTCGACAGATTACTTTGGGATGAACGGGATCGATCCTTTTATCCAGAGTAATTGGGTTAATCTCTCGATCTTTTGTGGCGTATTAGTGGTATAAAGGCGGCATGATTTTGGGATTTACTGAGGATAAGCGTAAATGAGCAGTGAGTATTAACTGTCAACGAAATGTTTCGAGGGAGTTCACAGTTGGTACTTATATTCGAATTTTGAATTACGGACACATCACAGTTCCCTTTTGGTGTTAGCACATTGTTGTTTACTTGCATTACTCCACCCTACGTTCTATACCTTTATATTTTCTAATGTTTTAATCATAATTCCTATAATATTCTGAGTTTCAGTCTGAAATATTTTAATTCAGTTTTATTGAAAAAAGCTTCAGATATAAAATTATCTTTCAGAAGGATATACTATTTCAGTTGTTGGAGCTAAAAATCCGGTTCTAACCGGCTCAGTCTTGGCAGACGGAGCGAAACAGAAGCTGAACCAAAATTTATTCTATTTTCATCGAACCAGAGCGAAAATATTACGGTTTGATACCCTGATTTCTATACACTTCCTTTTATTCTTTTTAATATTTCCGTATATTTTCTTTGATATTTCATTCATCTAATTCAGTCAACTTCTCGGTTATTTTCTCACTTTTGTTCCATTCATATCCTCATAATCTTCCCTGACATACTATTGCCGCTCATTCTTTCCATTAGTCCAAACCAACGTAAAACACCCAATAAACCCAACACAGAATTTTGAATCAATTTTTTAGTTTGGAATTAGTTATTAGCTTCCGTAATTAAATGTTATAATACGTTCGCTTGCCAATTTTCGATCTTCATTTTTGATAGGTGTTCAAATTATACACTTCATAAACTATCTCCAGATGACGCCGGAATTTCGTCAAAACAGATTTAACTGTTATGACGAACTATTTACAGCGGAAACAGCAAGTTTTAACGATCTCTATGCGGATTCACTTCTATCGGACATGTACTTTTTTGAGAATCGAGAATCGCCATTCCATCGATGTTCAATCCTAATGTAGTATCCTATGTGATTTAATCGTTCGAAAAATATAAAACTTAATGTGGCACCCTATATTTTCTTGCAAGGTATTTTTATTTAGCAATTTCAAGCCGCTGAAATTATGCAAAATACTGGGTAAATAACCCAGTAGATCGCTTCAAAAAAGTAAATGTGGGCGTTTGTGATTTGAATGAAAAGAAACTGATTTACCACCATATCACCTTTAAATAATACATTAACTATTTCATAAATATTTGAGGCACGTAAAAGTAAAAAGATAATTCTAACAGTCACAGCACATATTTTCTGAAGCTTGTCACTGCTGGTAAATCTAAGACCCTTTCCTTCCTGTTCAATATTCTATGCAGGATTTATGCGGTATAATCTCCTTTTGACTTCCGTCATAAGATTAATCGGATTCTATTGTGGATTAGACTGCGAATGACATGTGTCACTTGGTGACCACGTTTGCTAAGGGAGAATTAAAAAACATTCATACTAAATTTTCTTTTTAAGTGGGATAGCGTAGTATGTGAAAAGAGGCTCGAAAGGAAGGTTATTTTTGCCGGATGAAATATTTTATCTTGGAATTATTGTTGGATAAATGGAAGCGTTTTTGTTACTATGTTTTTATTAATGTAAATAGAACTATTTTTATTACATTTTAAAATTTACCCTCGTCGGTAATCACGTTACAGTTCTGCCGTTTTGGTTTTATAGAAACTTATTTACGTGTACCAATACCATGGCGCTTGAAGAGGATATTAACACTAACATGTCAACGTCAATTCATTACATTTCAGCTAGTAGTTAGGAAATTTTTCATGGCGTCTACGAAATAATTTACGATGGTGATTCTTTCTATGAAATAAATTTATTGGCTCCTTAAATCAGCTATAAACTTGCATTTTACCATTACTCTTGCGAGAGCATTCATTATCAATTCGAAAGTGCCGTATTAATTTTTTCTTGAAAATGTGAATCGTTTATGGAGAGTCTTAGTTTTAATTTCATGGATCTTTATATAAGTCCCATCTTAATTATTATACCTTTCTTAGGAAGAGGGGACATTTAAGAGCACTAAGACTCTATCAGTTCCCCTGGGTGTCGTGCCTTAGGAGTCTCTCCCCCTCTCATAGCGCTGTACGAAGAAGAGTTCCTTTTTGGAAGCAATTATTAATTTTCCCTCCAAGTCCATAGATTTGAATATGTTTCCGCTCTCTTTTTTCCCATTGGCTTCGCTTATCTAAAGTCCCTTGGGCACCGATCTAATGTGCGCTGGTTGTTAACTGTGTATTTTCCGCAACGTAATGCTCTCCTAGGTCATCCCAGAGTCGTTAGAGAGACAATATCTATGTTTAGAAGAGGGGCAGTTGCGAGTCATGAGCTAGAGCTGTTGATTTCCTCATCGTAGCTTTTCATGTCAAGCAATGTAGCTCTCCGTGGCTTATCTTCATGCTGTTCTTCATACGTCCTGTTCAGGGTCCCTCATTACCCATATTATTGTTTGGATGGAGAATGAGACTTCTTATTGCTGCATTGCCAAATAATTTCGTTACTTATTTATCTTTATATTTCTAGAAAGTATTGATAATCATAATGTTAAATTCCACTCAGATATACTCAGACATACAGTGTATGGCTGGTTTCGAAATGGTAAGTTTCCAGTGTATTCGTACTCTGGTTTTTAACTCTGTCGCTTAACAGTTTTTTAGGTGATAGTGTTGCACTAAAATGCACTGTTTGGTAAATAACTTGCATGTCTCTAGAACCTTTCCTTTTCTAGAGTTTCACAGAAATATGAATATAGGAATTCATTTAGCCACCATATTTTATTTGATAAACGCTTCGTACACTTCCACATAAAAGTATAAGTGTATATACGAAGCTCTTTATTCCCACTATTACATCCTTTCACGATGTAACGCCTTCCCATATTGAGGTTATCCTAGATAACTTTGAAGGGTTTTTATTACATTTTATAACTGTTTTATATTTTATTCTACGCAATTTTCTGCTAGATATGTTGACTTATATCTCGTCATACACCTCGCTTTTCTAATTTCATAGATTTATCTATGAAACAATCATTGCACATAGTTTTTTCTTTGTCGAATCAAGGTGATTCTTCTCTTGCCAAATCTCCGGCGGGATTCTTTCCGAATAGGGAATTTTTCAAATCAATGTTTTCTCGCGTAGATCACTGAGTCGCATTGACAAGCTTAAAAAATTAGAAGTAAAAAGAACAGAAGCCCTATCATCTCATCAAAAAGTATAGGAAAAATTTCCTTCTTAACTATAATCATAGCTTGAATTGAATTGAATTATATTTTAGTTATACAAAAATTGGTTATATTTATTATGAACAAACACTTAGGATAGCCAGATGGTTGTAACTTATATTTTTGGACAGTTTAAGATGAAAGAAAAAGTTATTAGCCTATATACGGTGTTTAAAACTTCAACTTCCTTCGATTCTTTACACTCAAAAACTTCTATTTCGTATTATCTTAGAAGCAGAGAAACTAAAAATCTTGGAAAGAAGCTGGATATGAACTCTGCGTTTGATTTCCCTGAGGTAGGGAAAAGGACTTAAGAGTAATTCTGAATAATGAAGCTATAGAGAAGGAGAGGAGATTGCGTGAAAAAACTTTAGAAGTGCCTTTTAATGCGTTACGGTTTAATGGTGCACTTTCCTTCAAAATTTCCCTCCCCTTTCGTCGTCCTGTGGATCCGTTTAATCATTCTCATCCTCTTAAGAGTGCTTTCTTGCCCCTCGCCCATTCGTTCTCCACCTGCTGTACGAGCTGTCTCAACCATTCCTGCTCCAGAGGGCACTACATCTTCTGCTTCAATATTGTCGTTAGGTAAATGGAGCTTTCCTTCGGGAAATGATTCATCCCTTGGAGGACTTTTCAATTAACCGAGGTAAAAACTACTAAGCGAATCTATTAAAGGGTATATCCGATACTACTCGGGATAACTACTTCTCAAAATTCATCATCAATTATGATGCTAGTTTATATAGTGAGCTTACTTGTCCAATTGGCGTATAGAGCTAATCTTGGGTCTGTTCGACAGCATTGAGGTGATTCGCGATAAATTCATCTAAGTTAAGAAAAAAAATATGATCGCGGTAGTATATATTCTAAAGGCCCAATTAGAGAGAATTATACCCGTGCATCGCTAGTAGTATATAGAGGAGAAAAGCTTTTTTCAGCAATGTTGTAACCTGTTCCTATGAACCCTATATAACTGGAAAATGAGGCGGGTCAAAATTTCAAATTACTAACTTGTTTAATGTGATAAGACTACTTTATTGGCCTGCGGATATTGGAAAAAGGTTTGCACTCTACCTGGCCTTGCTAAACATTATATGCACGTAATGCGCAACTCCTATTTTTTAATCCAAATAGCGGTAGTTTTAATGATTATTCTTACTAATATTACGTTCAGAATTGTTCTCTTTCACGATAAATGATGTATGTTAAATAAGAAAAATAAATTTTGCTTATTGAATGAATAACGGGGTGAAATGAATCTTTAAAAATATTGCACATTAATTGATGTGTTTAGACAAAAGGGTGGACAAATTTTATAAACCGGCGTGAGACATATTCTTTTAAGAATCGATTCTCATGGTTTTGCTTTATAGATATTTTCTTTCGCTCCTACCAACTAGCAGTCATTAGATTCCGACGCAAGTACATACTCTGTAATAGTACGCTGAACACTCAACCAACGCGACGGATAAACATATAATATAAAATAACAGTCAGCCGATTGAGACCGTAATTGGTGAAACGGCAAAAGAAGACATACCAACCAGTTAATAATTCAACAAACGAACATCAAAGAATATAAAACAACAACAATAATTATAAAAATTACATTATATAATAATAATAAGAACAAGATACATCAGTTTTATGTTCAACATTTTCATACATTCATTGCTGTTTTATTTATCGCTATATTAAGTCACGAATAGCCAACCTAAAAATATTTCTCTTATGTTTCTTCTATAGTTATCAGTCGGCAATTTTTCTTCATCTCCCGTGGAGATTCTTCTAGGTAAACATTTATTCGCCATCCACATCTTCCTTACCCAAACACACTCTCTTTCATCGCAATATTCCAAAACCATTATCATTCCTCTTTTACCTCCTAACCCTTTCTATCCATTCTTTATCCCTGCTTCCTCCCTTTTCCTTTCCCCACCCCCTTACGACCCTTTCTGGATCGCCACCGTGCTAGCTTTCCTTTCTTGAGTAGAGTTAATTAATACGACCCATCGCAGGGGTCATGTCTTCTTCTCCCTCTCACAAAGACCCTTTGCCTTCCAACCCACTTACAACGCGCCGCGTACACTCCCTTTCTCACCTCTCCCTTACACCGCACGACCTCACCCACACGCTAACTCGCTTCTTCCAGACACCATCTCAACGCCAAAACCCTCCCGAAATGGATTATAGCCACTAAATTCCATCTTTCTCGCTCTCTCTCATCCCTCACCCTTCATTTCAACTTCTCGCATCCTTAATTTCGCTGTTCCTTTAAAGTTCTTGTTTACTTTTCCCTCTCCCCTTCGTGTGTTGTTTTCTCGCTGTCCTGTTGCTGTTTTCTCGTGGAGGGATTTCGCCTGCTTTTTTGCCCTTTTAGGCTTGCCTGTGTTTCTCTTAATGAATTACTCCTCTGTTTCTCTTAAACTTCTTCTGGTTTCTCTTCTTTTCCCTTTTGTACTTTCAGGTGTTGTTTCTATTAGGTGTCGCTGCGCCTCGCTGGTTTCTCTGGTGCTAAAAATTTGCCAACATTTTGATGGTCACAATTAAAGCCTCTGAAAGGAAATTTGGTTTTTCTACGCTACATTTTGAATAATACAGCTAAAATGACTTTTCACGTATTCACCGCAGTATGCAGGCTATGTTTTGAGATAGTAACATCGTTAAATATTCTTTTCTGAATTGTAAGATGAAATAGTAGTAAACTATGAAATTAATAATACCTACTAATTTTGATATGACTACGAAATTTAAATTGGAACTGTATTACATTACATACTGTATAAAGTATGAACTGTTCTAGGTGAATTATTTACAANCTTCTAAATTTCAGCTGAGATAGAGTCTACGATTAAGACACTCATATTTTGCCTCTGGGTGTCCACGCATATGTAGCCGGAACAGGGTCTGAAGTGAAAGATATACTTCGTATTAGACAAATAAAATCGAATTAGAGTAGCATTATCCTCTTCGGAATGAATACTGCATTTTAAACTTGAATATCTCACTCTTGGAATGTACTACTCCCGGAATCAACTCTTCGGGAATAGGAAACTCTACGTACAAAAAATCTGTGTTTCGGCGTGAGGACGTGGGGAATTAATGCGTAAGATTAGGGAGGTTCTTATAGGTCCCGCGAAAGTTCATGATACGATGTGCGTAAGGGAGGAGAAAGTGATTTCTCGATATGAGCAGAAATTCCTGCAAGGTTAGCGAAGGATAATGCTATATAAACACAAATTTTGAATTCGTCCACTGAGCAAATGTATGTAAGTTTTTGCTGAACCTATGACCTAATTATTATTATTGTACATAAAGGTTACTAGTATAGCAATATTCGGGTGGCAAGGATTTAACGAGCATCCCTATTTAAATGCTTTAATAAATAAAATTAAAACAATAAATACCATGATAACGCAATGAGATACAGGTAGATTAAAACCCTTGTCGATAACACAAAAGAAATATAGTTTATATATTACATGTTGTCTACCCTGCGCGTACCTATTTTCTGAAGTATGGCGGTAAGGAATTCTCTACTAGTGACTAATGATATCATACTAATTTATTCCCGCAAATAGTGACAAAACGGTTTAATCGGGATATGTTTTCTACCCTGCGCGTACCTATTTTCTTTAGTATTTTCATTCGATTCAAATATAGATGTTCGTTTTTACAAGGAAAATTTATTCTTGATTCAATCTTGAGTTGTCTTCTTTTTTATTTCCTTATTACTTTTTAAGGGAATTTTTTGGAAGTCCACCGTGCGAATTCTTTCGTGTTTAACAGAGCCGCTTATGTTAGGGGCTTAAGCTATACGGACGCTCGCATCTACTCGGGGAAACTCTGCCTTCTTGATTCTCTTATTTTCGTTTCTTTTCGCTCTTATTCGTTTCGTCCACAGCCTTTCAAGTTAGATAGGAAGAGCCTAAGTTGAGATTGCGTTTTGTGGGACTTTCTCGGAGTTACGCTCTTCGTCTGCTCTTACTCCTGTTTAAGCGTTCGAATTCAGCTGCGGCTTTTCTCACGCTGGGACTCCCAGGGTCCATAGAGATACGCGGAGTGGTCTTTGAAAGATAGAGAATGTGCGTGTTTGTGCTTGCCCGCAAATTAAGGCTCGAAGGATTATTGAGCTAAAATAATGGTTACCATTTACAGTGGGTTCCAACAGACACATTTACTCATTTTTGGTCTTTCTCGGTTCTGTTAAATGACGAGGCTTGATTTCTTGTCAAAGTTAAGATGGTGTATTTGCATATATGCTTTCCTTTCGCGTCCCTAAATAAATGCTGAAACTGAATTAATTCCATTATTTTGGGGATGTGATTTCTTTGTCGTGCCTGCAAACTCTCTTTATCAAATTACGATTAAATCTGTCTAAATCCAGCTGTGCAATATTGGAAACTTTTAGTTAAAGCGTATCAATAGCGATTATTTGTACCACAAGATTTAGTGCATAGGTTCAAGAACCTTTAGAAATTAAAGGAGGATTTCTGTTATTAAGAGTATGGGTAGTATTTCTATAAGCTTCGACAGCTAACACTTCGACACACCGGGAATCAAACCCAGGACCGCTTTTACTGAAGTCGAACGCATTACCCACTTGGCTACATGGGAATCCTTCTAAGAATATGACATTAACACATTAATATGATTATCATTATATATTATTCTATTACTATCATTATTATTATATATTATCATTTATTGTTATTATACACATTATCGTATTAAATAAATCATACTTATAACATGTATGGTTAGCTCGTGCGGTTTGTTTATTGAGCGGATTAGAGGAATTCGCTAAGTAAACTCAAGGCCAATCTATATTTTCACCTGAAGATGTCAACTCGCTGACGAAACTGCCGAATAAAAACCTGCTGTGGAAATCATTAAGTATTCTTTCTTTCAATATTCGCATCGGTTTTATATAAATGCAGCCAATTTATTCGATTTTCTGACTATATTCCATAACCACAATCATTCAATTATGTCAATCATCATGAAACTACATCAGAGGACAATCTTATAATTACCAAACACCTTTCTTTCTAATTTTTCTTTTTGCGTTTCATCGCAAATGTTGATCTTGGATTACGTATGATTTTAAGAAAATACGAAAGTACGAATCAAGAAAATCTTTACATCTACTTAAAAAATTATCAGAAAGATATACATCCTGTGGCGACTTAACCTACACATCGCCCGAGTTTGCTTTCTTAGCATTCCCTTACATTCAGAAGAAAAGGAAGAGAAAGTTGAAGGAGCCATTTATCTCGAAGGTTTACGTAAACAGAGGAATAAGAATTTCCGAGTCCGCTGATTAGCTAGGAATGAGAACACAATTTCTCGCCTCACCAGTCGCCCGCGATAAAGAGAGGTGAGGCACAGATCTATAAAGTTGCATAACTCAAACTCACTTATACTTGCAGAAAAAAAAGGTAATCATCATCTTGCTGCGATATTAACTGAGAATTTCACATCTGGTCGTTCAAGGAAAGGATACATGTCCGATGCGATGATTTGAATAATTCCCACTTTAATGAAGGAAATATCGTCTAAAAATTGACGCTGCTTTCGTTTTTGATTATTATTCTATTCCCTCCCGACAGTGGATACATTTATGACTTTATTAAAATTACATGTAGCACATAAACGTCGATTTCCTGATAAACCGAAGAGATAACAAACTCTTCCATATAATTTTAAATATATTAAGCGTACTAAAGTGAATTTCAATAGGTTCCCTGCATTGATTTACATATAACTTGACTTTTAAAAGCTTCGTTATCGTACATACAGAATGGGTTCTCGAGTTTACTGAGGTGGATGCCCTTCTATCTATTGTAAACTTTTTCGACTTTTTTCAATAGTAGCAAAAAAATGATGATACACGGTAATACAATATAAAGATGTAAATCATATTTTTAATCCTTAATGCTTAGCACTAGAGGAGGTAACCCAAGGAAGAATGGACTTGAAAAAAGTCTGACAAGTCCATTCTTCCTGGGGTTTTTCCTTGGTGCTCACCATCTTGCGCAAAGTCACCCTTACCCGTTTTCCTGTGACTAGAGGAGGTATTCTATTCCATAAAATCGTACTAATGTGCAATACAACTCTGAGAAAAATTTTTCCAGACTTAATTTTCTAATAACATTATCATACTCAATTCTATCGTGAAAGGATGGTTTCATCACCACAGGGAAAATGTCTTTTTTCTTTTAATTATAGTAATAGTTTAGTAGTATTAGCTTACATCATTTTGCACACAAGGGCTTCCACCGAGAGTTTCTTTCAGCACATCCGAAGCTGTTACCATTTTGGTTATCCGGGAGCCTTTGTAACAGTGCCCAATAAAATTAATCATTGGATCTTCCAGATATTCAAGTGGGCAACTCGTTCGACTTCGGTGAAAGTCCCGGGTTCTATTCTAGATGGGGGCCTACATGCTAAATTACCAAAGCTGTCNCGTTATCTCAAGCATCAGCCCTCATTCGCACCACTGATTTTCACAAGAAAACATCATAATATCTTTAGCTTAGGACTTCCATTTTAATTTTCCATGTAGAAAACATAATTTTTATGTATAAAAACTAATTTATACTATGATTACGATTTATTCGCACCAGATTGAACTAAAATTTATTTTAATATTTTAAATTACTTTTTAGGATGTGGAGTTCTTCTTACTTTTTGGCATCGAAATAATATCATCATGATTCAGGGCCTGGAATTTCGCTTCGGTTAACGCATAAGATGTTCCTTTCATTGTCAGCTGGCTCTCTTGTATTAGCAATGCTACCTCTTAATTTAATTATCCCTCTCTCTTAAAATCCTTTCAGCCGCTTCGGGCGAGAACGTGGTTTTCCGCCTCAACATCCCTTAACATTTTCCTTTTGCTTCCAGCGTGTTCTCTTTATTTCCTTCTGATTCTCATCGCCCCCATCGTCTTCCTGCTCTATCTTGAATAGTCAGACATCCAATTTTAATCCCAGTACTTGAATATTATAAACTCTGATTGCGAAATTTCCTCGTTCATTTCCCCATAGTTTTATAATTTAAGAGTTTATTCATACTGAGTGATATAGAAGAGGTAATTCTAATCTCGACCTCGCCTAAATACTAAATATGCATTGATGTTTCTTAAAGAAGTAAAAGTATAACAACTTTCCAATCGTGAATAATAGTAAAATTTGGAGCCTATTTTATCGCTACTTAATTTTTTTTCTAGTTTACGAAATAGGGATTTAAAATTTTATGCGATCGACGCATGAACTTTCAAAACTTTTCAACGTTGTTACTGTTTGATTCAGGAGTCTAATTGTAATGTTTTAAAAGAACAAATTTACCAGCACCTTATAGTTCAAGAATTGTGACTCGAAGTTCGTTGCAAAGGATTTGTCTGTTTGCGAGAAATTTTGTTTTTTCCGTCAAACGTCGATTTTCCTCATTTAATTATAGATTATCGTTTCCTCAAGGCTCCATAAGGCCGTAGCTTACGAAAAGACCAACCTTGAGGAAATTCCAGCCATCGGCTGCGGGGGTTAAGAATCACCGTGGCTGCGCTTCGTTAGGTTATTATTCTCATTATGCATTTCGACAACTATGTTATCATCTTCAGGAGATGGAGAAAACTAGGAAGGGTTATGCAAATTACGGAGATTTGTAAAACTCTAATATGTAAACACGGCTGTGCTCCCTTTCCCTATTTTGATATCTTTAATTATAGGACCAATAATGGCATTTTCAGCGTATTTGGTTCGGTCTACTTGATTAAGCATTTTATATTGAACGAGTGCAATTTTTAATCTAGTAAATACGGTAATATGATTCTGTTAGGAAATTTAATCAGTCAATCAAGAATCCTTCAAAAATATTTTTGCTTAAAGCTTTAACTTTTGCTTTTTGAAGATCGAACAAGTTACTACTAGCCTCAATATTTCGCAAACGTTGTCAGTTAAAGAGTTTTTGGCATATGATTACATAATTATTATCAAAGACTACATATAATTATCTAAGAAAAATATAATAATACATCGTCTAATTATGAATAATGTGGAGATAATGCGCGCTTCAGATATAAAATTATCTTTCAGAAGGATATACTATTTCAGTTGTTGGAGCTAAAAATCCGGTTCTAACCGGCTCAGTCTTGGCAGACGGAG
>APVN02036356.1:0-12057 GCA_000376725.2 Ladona fulva
TTCCCTTAATTGTTCTCTCTTCCACTTCCGATGTGAATTACAGTGGCGCATTCCGAGTTAAAAAGGGACTGAATCTTGAGCGAATTTGAAATTTCAATGGATACAAAAAAAGTTGCCATTAGAAAGAGGAGTTTTCTTATGGACATTTAGATGTATCTTGACGCTATAGTCTTCATTAAAGCTCTATTTAGCGACCCGCCCTTCTACTTTATTTCTCTATTTTAGACTATTTGCTCGCCCACTTATTTTATATTTCCTACTTTGTCATTTCCCCTTTTTAAGTTTTATCGCTACCATCTACGCCATGCTTGTTACCAAAAAAGAGCTCTCAGTCCTCCTTCCTTAAATAAAAGGTTTTGGCCATCACTTCCTTCCCTGAAGTGTATATTTAAGATGCACATATCATATGGTCGAGAGCATTTCAATGTAAAGACACTGTACTGAATACAATACTGAAATTGGGCATAAACTTAGGAGTAACCTGCCTATTAGGAACATCATCGATTAATATTATTAATACTTAGAGTTTCTTTCAACTAATTAATATTCTAAGTGAAAAAAACCTCGATCTGTTTCTTTTATTTTCTTTATATCAAGGACCATAGAATTATTAAGTTTAGATATTTTATGATCGTCAAGGATACAGCCCCTGCGTGTCCTCGAGCATTAAAGGTAACGGCGCGTTTTTGATAAGGTTAGGGAACATTATTTTCGTAAATTCAGATATTCTTCAATCATTCTCATTAATCCTTTACAAGATATAAAAGAAAAATATCAGTTCCGATTGAAACATTATCTTTCTTGAGGGAGCATCCAATCGAAACAGAAATCAAATTCAATGTTGGCCTTTCAGTCGTGAGTTTTTCGCCTGAAGTGGTTCAAGTTGAGGAATCATTCAGATGGGAGAATAAGGATATTTAATAACAAACATCTCTTCTTTTAGAATTAAAAAAATTCCATTACAGTTTTTCAAAAGTCAACGGTAACGTTTCTGAAAACTTGTTATAAAATTATATAATTAATGATATAAATGTGAAATAGCATCGAAAGAATCAAAGTAGTTTTCCGGATTATCAGAAAGAATCCCTAAAATTTAATTGATATTATGCTAAGGCAATATTCTATGATAAAATGATTTCGATGGAAATATTAATTTATTTTTTCAGTAAAATATATGAAAATTCGCTTTTGTCTATACTTATACGTATGATACTTCAATTCCCTGTGATCTCTGTCTTAACATTCGTTCTACCTGTTTACAATATCTCTTGATTTCTATGACATGTCGACTATTCAAAATATATAATCCGATTTTATGAATGTATTCGTGATAAAATAAATTTTATAATTATCATCGGGAAGTATAAATCAAAATTTAAATGGATATAGATAAGGAAAATTAAACTATGGATTAAATATCGTGTGAAGAGAATGGAAAGANTTCAGGCTGCTTCCTAACTTGAGATAAATTGTGGCTAGGTCTTTAGTAAATGATTATGGAACGGAGAAGGGTAGAATAGCGCATATAAAACCAGCTCAGTCATGTTGCTATTTTCCCTTAATTGTTCTCTCTTCCACTTCCGATGTGAATTACAGTGGCGCATTCCGAGTTAAAAAGGGACTGAATCTTGAGCGAATTTGAAATTTCGATGGACATATGATGCGTAAACGCTCCCACACTGTTGTTAGAGAGCCAAGGGAGGGAGCAGATATAGAACGTACTTACAGCCTCCTTACGAAACCACTCCAGATACAATGTATTTCATACGCACTACACATCTTCTTCTAAACGTTCCACGTGCACGTCAGACATGAATCACCTCACTTCCATTCACTCTCAGGTCTTTAAAGTCCCACGCGCCGTTTTTCTTCTCCTAATGGACAATTCCTGCGAAGGGATAAGGAGCAGGAACACTTAGGAACTTAGAATCGACCTACATGTATTCCGCGCACTTTTCGATGACTCGATCTTCGTTCTGTACACCTGTTTACGACTTTTTGTCCCAAAAATGGATAGAGAAAGTTTTTAGTCACACCGCTTCCACGAGTTAGCGGCCGGACTAAATCTTTGGTCGAGCAAGTCGCTTATACGGTATGGTCCCTGACCCGTTCCATTTGTAAGATGGCTTCCATTGATCGCATTTATGGATGGATTTTTTATTGGACGTTTCATAAAATTCAGGACCATAATGCACCGTCGGATGAGAAAGTGATCCCAGCTCCGAGGCGGTGAATCTTCTTCGATTGTTACGTGTACCCCGTTATCTTCCTTTCTGCATGTATGTCGCCAGAGGTGTAGCCTAGAAGGTGGCTTTGGGTGTTCAACCCTCTACCCCGTAAGAATAGAGCCAACTATAAACGACATTATGTGAGAAGATGGCCTATGTCATACATGTACGCGATAGAGAACCCTCTGGAGATAATATATGGTCATATGCAGAGTATGAATGTTAATACAGATCAGTTTCTATTTTCGTTAGGCCAGGCGAAAGTATTCCTGCCCCTTGAATGTAGGCAATGCATTTTTTACTCGATGACTCTTAAAACCACTCGAGAAATCCTGGCCAAGCCCCTGTACCTTAGAGCCTATTTCGCTACTAGGTCGCTCAACAATAAATAATAAGAATACATGAGTGACCCACTAGCAAATAGACTCTAAGGTACAGGAGCGTCGTCAGGATTTGTCGAGTAGTTTTCAGAGAGTCATGGAGTAAAAACTGCATTGCCTACATACCAGGGATAATTCCACCTAGTCTAACGATAATAGAAACTGATTTATATTAACACGTATACCCGTTAATGTTGCGTTAAAAAATACTTTTTATGTAGCAAATCCCAGTAATATTCATTCATTTATTTCACATCATAGAACGGAGTGGAACATTGACTGTATAAAAAACTAATAACATTAAAAAATTTCAAAAACCATAAACAAGTATAATAATGAAATATCAATAGCCGGCTCTTTGAGTGCATTTCAATCAATTTGCTTAGCTGATATTAGTGAAAAGAATGGTAGTAATGTTAATGGGGATAATTGTATTAATTTAAAATATTTTTGTCAAAAATATATAATTACAGTGGTGAATTCCAAGTTAAAAAGGACTGCACATTGAGCGAATTTGAAATTTCAATGGATACAAAAAAAGTTGCCATTAGAAAGAGGAGTTTTCTTATGGACATTTAGATGTATCTCAATGGAAGGGGTGCCTGCATGAGTCCCCACCCAGGGTGCCTTAGGCCGACTCCGAAGACGGGAACGACACGCCCGTTTTCTGCAGTGCCGCCGCCGTTAGGGAATTCGCGTTACCACTGCCTACAATTATATGTCGCGGAAGGGAAAAAATCATTCAACGCGTATTTTATTTTCCGTTTCGGAAATTGACCTTCGAAATATCTTCATGGAGCGGTCATGACTGAGATTAATATTTACGCTTAATGGATTGTAGATGATGGATTGCATCCCGATTGACATCCTGAAATGGAATATTACGCTCCATAACCAACTGATGGGAATTCAAGCCGGCAAGATACATGTTCGGTCAAGGATAATGGGATATAATTGTCATCACTTAGTCAGCGGCTGAGAGATTAGTGTGAATTAATAATTCGAGGAAGGGACGCATTAAAAGCTTATTTTCAAGGACGGCACAGTCCTCATCCTTGATGATCCAAAGATTGAAATGAAAGCGAAATATTAAATGTCATTAAAGCACCTGGATGCTGGAGCAAAAATAGCCGCGAAGAAAAATTATCTAACCGTGTTTTTTTCGCCGATTTCACTCTATCAATAACGTATCGTATGTAATATTTTATGCATTAAATCGGCATTATCATCGATTAAATCATTTGAATCTCTAACTTGTGTATCCCCTAAGGGAAACTCCAGCTGTTCTCTCTAACTAAAAATTCTTTTCTTAAAAAGTTTGATGATTACTTTGTATAATGGATTCACTATTAGCACCAAAATCCTTAATCGAGCATTCCTCTTCCCGATGTATTCATGGAACGATTTTTTGTTTGGGCTATTTTTCATGAGTTCTGGTATAAAGGAAAGGAAGGTAACTTAGTAGATTGTAAAACCTACGAAAATCCCAAAGGAATAACAAGTGTGAGTTCTGGTCATTTAGTTTGAATGAAGGTAAAACACTTCTCAAGTGAGATAACTTATTTACCTGTTCTAGTTTTTCACCATCTACTCTGATCGTTAACTTAGCTCTATTTCCTTTAGTAAATCTCATTAATTTATGTATCATGTAATATTTTATGCGTTACATCGACATTATCATCGATTAAATCATTTATATCTCTAAACGAAACGTCGGCTTAAATCTATTTGACCTGGTGGAGAACCCGTGAAGACTTCATACATAACAAACGCCAGGAAAGCGCTAGATATTTCATCACTCATTAATTTAATTTTTCTTAAATTTATTTTCACTCCGAATTCCCTTGCTTTGTCGTTTAGTGCAGTCACTAGTATTTGCAAACCTAAGTGTTCAACTTAAATAGTACCTATACTGGAAAAAATGAATTGTGATAAAACTTTTAATACTGTGCTTCAATTCTTGTAGTCTTTATATGGCGACAAATTTCAAATATTTTCTCCAACCTATTTGGGAAATACAGTTGCGGGTTAAACGTCGTTGTTTTCTTGGAATTGGGTGTTTACTTTCCATCGAAAGCCGCTGAAGTCATTATAAAAGCGAAAGTGAGGATTCGAATCGGGGTGCGTGTAGGAATACAAAGGCGAAAGGCGAAAAAATAGCCAATGGGAACCGCCGCGTTCGTTACCGTTACGTACCGCGAGAAGAGTGAAACGGTATTAAATGGAGTGACCATTTTTCCAGAATCATTTCTCCTTTTATGCAACTCTTTCTCTCTCCTCCGCAGTTTCTTTCTTTGCCATACAAAGAAAAGAGCGCGTGGGACGAAAATGAAACCCGTACCCTTTAAAGGGAATCAGGAGTCGACAATCGGGTCGAATTCGTTCTTTTTTCCCAGCGCCACTTATGGATTTTCCGCATGCTTTAATACGTTGAACTAACACGGTTAAATGGAATGTATGTCGTCCTCCTCAGTTTTAAATTTTTAGACGTTTAAGTATGGTTTGGAAAAACCGAGGAGATTGTGCACAAATCAAAGAGATATGAATGAAAATTGTTTTTCCTTAGCTTGTGCATTGATGACTATACGTTATCCAGTAACTTTTCCTGGATATTGGATCCTGTGATCCTGTTTCTACACCCCTTCTAGGCGCGAATTCTGGCAATATTAGGATGACTACTACTTCAAACAAGCTGGTCATCAAAGAATTAAAAAAAAAAAACTTTTGAAAACAATTCCTATTTTTCCTTTATCGTCCACGTATTATGTATCAGACAACCACATACTTTTCAATCACTGCATTTTATTCTTTAAATTTCGTACTCCTCTTTTCGGATGGATCTCACTCACTTCATTCTAGAAATTTTCATCATAATTGTCATTCTATTACTACTTGATAGCGTTAATTATTTTTAATAATTTTTAATTATTATTTAGTTTATCCACACTCTCTTGTCTTGGCCTTTCTAATATTGATAAATACCAATGGTAATTGTGACGAAATACACCTTTTAAACCAAAAACTCTATACGAATTTATTAGGATATATTTCTACGTATACTTACCATCTTTGCTGAAATGATTCAGCTTTAAACTAGAGCACCTTTTTATTCCCCTTCCGTCGCCTTTTACCAGTTTCTTTACTTTTGGTTTTTCTTACGTGAAGCATCTGTATTGGGAAAAAACACGTACTTGAACGAAGATCTTGGTGAGTGAATTGAGAGTATCCATGTTTGGATAACTAGATATGTCACAAAAGTTGTCTTTGGATGAGTCAGGTTCTCGGACTTCAAGGCTGATGAAAAGTAGGAGATACCTTGATGACCTGTAGATTTTTTTGTATCATTTACTCGTTGAAAAATTTCCTTCTTTTGAGAGGTAAAGAATATCCTGTTTCTATGGAGGTAAAAAATTTGGTTTTGCCTTATTTCGGGGATGAAAGCTGTTTGTTGCCGGGAATTATGAGGGTAAATTGAGAAATTCTCTTAAGTTCTCTACCAGAAGAATACATTTTTAATCAAATTGTGGTTCATAATGATGAAACAACGGGAAGAATTCTTCTCACACTGTAACAAATGTTTAATTTAAAATTTTTGCAAGTTTTACGCTCCCGACTTTAAAAGAAGACCTAGTTGAGAATAAGAAAGGGATGGCGGGATGAAGAAATCATGAATGAAAACGTACGTTGGATTATGATAGACAGGTAATGATTGATATTAAGGATAGGAATTGAGAGAGAATGAAGTGACTGAGCGTGAACATAAAGTATTGGAGATCTAATGTAAACCAATCTTCGCCTTGTTAACCCATTTTTATGATAATGGTGAACTTGAATACATACATGCTATTTTATGATCAAAAAAATTATACTGTTTTATCTTTCATTTTAAATATTTTAATGTATTATATGGACGTACAAGACTTTACTCCTTTTGAAAAAAATCAAATGAGAACTTTCATTTTCTTGTAAGCTCACTATGACGAGGCCTTTCATTGGATGGCCTTCATTCAAAGAAATAGAGAGCGTAAAACGATATAAGAAGTATCTTCACCCATTCTGCAATATTAACAAAAAGCGTGATGATCAAAGAAACAAAGTTCGCAGACTATTTCAAGTGTTAACGACTCTTGAACCGTGGCCTCCTCCTTTTCCAAGGATGACAATTTTAGTAGCAGTAATTTTCGTTGACATTTACTCTCTGTGTATGTTCCCAGCATTCCATTTACTATAACGAGAGCGAAAAGTGTTGATGCATTCCCTTGATGCACAGTACCTCTAGGAAGCAGTATTCCCTAATTGAGACGGAGACCAAGAAAATGGGCATGAGAGTTTAGTTCATGCCTTCCCCGCGAGAGTCTCTCAATCTGCTAACATTTTTGCACCCCAATCCACTTTAATGGGGCAGAAAGAAGCGGGAAGTGTATAGAGAGACGTTTGCAAATGTCTTTGCATCGCCGGGGTCGCAATCAAAAGAGACTGTCCGTGACAAAGCAGACGAAGGAGGATCCAACGAGGAAGAAGGGAAGAAATGCCGAGAGGAAATAAATTTGTGGGTGATCATTTTTGCTCTCAATACGCATATTTCCAATCGAAATTGTGCAACCAATCCTTAAAGCGTGCATTTATCTGAAGTCCTGAAAATTTAACTTACAATTTTATCTTCGTCAGCATTTGAGTTAGAGACGAAAGATTACTATTTATGTGATGAAGGAAATAGAACTGGAAATTGTTTCACCATTGATTGTTAACTCGGGTCACTTATGAGGCGAAGTTAAACTATATTTAAATAGATTATATTGCTATAAAATTAACTACATCTTATTTTTTAACGAGTACTCAACCTGTCTTTTTTTAATGGAAACTGATAAGCGAAAGTATGGCTTTTCGGGTGTAAAATACTCAATCGCAAGGATTTGCTACTGGAAGAGAATNATTATATTGATTCTCTTTTCTCGTCTACTCTGAGATTTATTTAAGGGTTTAAAATTTAATAATAATTACGAAGGTAAGGAAGAACTATTGAAAGCATCTTTACTTCAAAATAGGAAAATGAAAGTATAAAATTAATAAGTGAATAAAGTGAAATGTACTTATTAGTATAGCATAGCAATTACCGCATTAAAAAAGTTACTAATCGTCGTTTGCAGAGAGCTATTGTTACGTATTACTGTCTTGCGCCTAAATTTATAGAGACTTCATAGTTGAATACTTACTTAATAGTTAACGGTACTAAACACAATATCGCTCGGTTTTATTTTAGTATGTAGCTGTCCCAGACAAAGGGCAAACATGGCTCAGAAAACTAATTGAACTCCACTTGTATTTTATCATTGCATAACTACATGCATGTATAGCTAGTTACTAACATCAGGATAAGTGTTGTGGGCACTAAATTATTTGAATAGTATCAGTTTTTATTTTTAAATTTTATGTGTTTCTCTTGGGAGAAAACCTCAGAAAGGAGTGACCGTAACAAAAGTGATCTTTGAAAAGTCTTATGGGAAGGGAAATAATAGGTTCGGGAGTGTAGAGAAAAATAAATTGCTCACTATTTCACGAGGGATAGGAGATGCAGAAGGAGGGACCGAGATATAGAAAATGGAACATTAGCGAGGAGATGGACCGGGACAAGAGTGGGGTGATACGAAAGAGTGGGACGATAGGGACTTCCATCCCTTATAGCTCCCCTCGAGTCAAGGATCCCATCAGTGCGTCCGGATTGCACATCATAATGGAGAATGAGAGTGTGTGCGAGGCGTTGGCGAGTGCATTTGATGCGAGGGGGAGGCTGAAATAGTTCCAGTATGGAACATAAGTGGTCAGCGCACATCCTATTCACTATTCCTCTCCTTTAGCCTCATCTTTCTCACTTGCCTGACTCAAAGTCTTCATGTTTTGCTTGCTGCTCAGAGGCCAGAAGAGATCCTACCCAATGCCACTTGCATCCAGTTTGAGTGACGCGTGTTTTCTGGGTTGAACAACCTTTTACGATCGTCTCCATACGAGTCTTTACCGTCCGGTATTTTTTAAAGTAGGAAGGGTATTTTTACGGGGAAAGTATGAGAATAATGCGGGGAAATGCTAAAATGAATTAGCGCCGATCTTGTCCCCTCGAGAGGCTCATTCAGATTGTTGTTTTCATTAATGTACCGCGCGGCCGGTGGAGGAAATAACGCCGTCTGGGAGGAGGATTCGGGAAAAATAAATTCCGCCTCGTCAGCGCCGAGAAAAAGAAAGGGTTCTTGTTTTCCGAAAACTACCTGCGCATTGTCCCCTTCATTTTTTCCGCTCGGTGAGTAAATAATGACGACGGGTATTTCTGTCGCTGATCGAATTCAATTTGGCGTGTTTGGAGGAAAATCGTCGTCGTGGAACGGGGGGCGGTAGAGGCCTCGCAGAAGCTCCCGGCATTATGATGCGCAGCTCGGAGGAAATTGGTTTTGGAATGAATTTGGGAAATTCGTGCTTTCTGGGATAATGGAGGAATCACAAGCAACCTGAACCCAATTGCTTTATTTTGTTGTATTTTTAGTCAATTTAAGCTTGCTCTATTGCGATATTTAACAAGGTTGATGTGTTATGTTTATCGAATTCGTGCCATTGTTTATTTATTTGAAATTTAATTACAATAACATTTTTAAAAGTTAGAAGAAATCCGATTCGGCTGATTGAAGATTTTTGGTGGGAAGAAACCGTGATTGATTTTTTTCGAGATCGCTACATTCCAACAAATTCCTTTGGGAATTATATATTAGAAAGAGAGCATGAAATGAGCTTGAGCTAGAAATTAACGTTTGAGATACGGGAAAATAGAGTGTGAGCCAGAAATCACCTGAACTCTCCATTTGTAAAACATACATTTCCGTACGGCGACAAAACTTTAAAGAGAAATATCTACTCAATGAGATTTTTAAAATGTCTTCGAGTTTCAATTACTACGACTAACTAACTAACTCGTACATGGATCTATGGACATTTTGGGTTTTGTTTTACAGTTACAACTTAATAAAGATTTTAATCAATATGATGGGACCTTACATCATGGGACGCCATTTAATAATTGAGAAACAATGGACTTCGTTTTTATACGAATTCCATTGTTTCTCATTTATTTAATAGAGAAGTTAATTCTATCATCTTAATGTTATTAAAAAATCAGTCCTAAATATTAAAATTTACCTTAATACGCTGAATTAAACAACAAGTTTTTGTGTAAAACAGACTGGAAGGTGCAACTGAGACTTTCGTGGGAGCTATACAACGTCTTCCTCGGTCAGCTGCCGTCGCTAGAGGACAGAGATATTCGTCGCCGCTGCGGTTGACACTTTACAGATTGAACCTGCCTCGAAGGCGCTTTGAAGGTCGCGCAAACACTAAGCAGGGACAGGCATAGACATTGCCTTATTTGTCCTCAGGTCGCAAGTAATTAACTCCGGTTATGAGAGATGGGAGGAATGCTCGCGTTAAAAGACGTAAGCTTTTTACACGTCGGAGCGAACGGCGGAGTCTAGGAAGCGAACGTTTTCATCTTTCTGCAAAGTGCAGTTTCAATTAGCATTCCAGCGATCTGGAATTCGTTTCGAACATCGTCTGGCAATTGGTTCAACACGCTGAAGTGGANATAGACGCTGACGTAGCGAAACGAAGAAGGCGGTGGCACAGTGTGGGAACGGAGGGCAGGGCGCGACGAAGGTTTTGTGTACATCAGTTTTTCGGCAGTAGGGCGAGAGGAGGTATATATATATGTTTCACACCCTCCTTCCGTTATTTAATTAAAATTTCATCATTTTCCTTTAATTTCTTCACCAAAAATGTTTTGAGTTACTTTTGAGGAGGAGTTCTAAATGAAGATGAAACGTTATCTCATTCAAATAAAGATGTTTCCTAAAGTTTTGGGAAAACATGGCGTGGGAATGCCTGCTGAAATATTTCACGGAAAACATCTGGAATACCTTTATTCCTATTGTCTTAAAGGTCAAGAGGCGAAACACGACACCGAGAGAGGGCGTTAAAGTTTAATAAACCAAATATAGAATTCAGAGTCCCTCGCATCTTCACTTCACCACATCCCAGCCCCCATAGCAAATAAGGCGAATCGAGGTCAAGATTCGGAATTAAAGAGGATTCTCCTAAAGTTCTGCTAATCAATGGTGAGGGTTAGACCTTTAAAATTTAGGCCAAGTCAACTTTCGAAGCGTTACTAAAATGATCGTTTCTGAAAATTCGCTTGACATTTTGGCAACGTCCGGTGTATGTATTTTCCTTAAAATTCAGGTCATCGCTGATGGGCGATATGCTTTGTTTATTTTACACGGGTAATTATCACTAGGATTTTCTTACGAGACTGTGACTTGAAATATTGAGCCTGAAAAGCAATGGTTTCCGTGAAATAAAAATATGCAGACTGATAGGGGGCGTGCTCATATTTGCGTAAACAAGGAGTAGAATGTTAAGGGATGTTTATTTAACCCTTCGCCTTTGGGTCCTGGTATGCTGAGAACAAGAATTTTGTTGGCTTGATTTTGCTCCATTTTGCTCGGTGGCCCGACTTTACTCAAACCATAATTCTCTAAGCGACGGAAATGTTATTGCATCCCATTAAGTTATAGATATATTACTGTGTTAGGAAATTGGAATGTTTAACTATTAACTTTCTATTATCTTTCTATTTTAACTATTAACTATTTAACTTTGATTTAACTATTTCCTCATTAAGCATTGCCCTCTGAAAACTATCCTACCTACAGGTATTGGAATTATGACTCTCCGTGGCTTTAAAATCTAACCAGGTTATACTTTTATAAAACCATAACTTAACTACCTCAAGAGCCTCGTGAGGAAATACAGTGGTACCTCGACTTACGTACCTCTCTGCATACTATCATTTTTCTTATTCCAATTTGACGTCTGGACACGAATTTATTACGAGATATGAAAAAAACGAAAAGAATGGAAAAGATGGAAAACTGGATTTCGAGAAACAAACTTTTCGAGTCACGAAATTAATTCGTAATTTGAGGTACCACTGTGTTTGAATAATACAGAATTAAGTAACGTTCCAGTTTAAGGCGAAGATGTTTTTGATTTTCTCATTCAGGGTATATTAATGTAATAATAAAACTAACCTAGTGGAAAATTCAATTCGCTTCCCCAGTTAACTCGGTAACACCTTCCATTTGAATATGATTCAGAGATCTCACAGCAAGGGTCTCCTAAGTGCGGACCGCGAATGGCTTTAATGTGGTCCGCGAATAAATGGTATGTCATACGCAGATATCACGATGGATATGCCCATAACTACTCCTATTTAATTATCGTCCCGCACATTGATTTACTTGCAATTTTTCTTATGAATAACCCATAATTTTCTCCTTTTTAGGAAAGCGGCGTATAATGTTAAATATTAACATTAATTAAGATGCATACAAGTATGTAATATGAGCATAGAA